>WAAD01002036.1:22691-54482 GCA_013389945.1 Fregata magnificens
GCCCCCCCCCCCCCCCCCCCCCGCAATATCATACATACTGAACTGCTGTATCGCTTTGGACTGGCACTGTGCAGAGTGGTACTCCATACTGAATATGCCTTCCAGTTAAAGTCTTTGGCCTGTAGGTGGTTGTTCTGGAAGGAAAGGTAGATAGCAAGGGTGGTTCAAAAGAGGGACAAGGAAGTCCTGTCTGTGAGCTGTGAGCAAATACTAGTGATTTGCTGTTGGGATATACCGCACTGTACTATGAAAGCAGTAGGCAGGATTAGATCCAGCAACTCACTTAAGCATGAACTGGCCTTTTTTCAAATTTAAAATTTATTTTCACATAATTTCTTCTAAAGGTAAGTTCAGATGTAGGCCTTAACCCTGCCAAAAAAAAAAAAAGCCTCCTGCTTACTAAGCTCTCTGGGTAGTCCTTTTTGCCTTCGCTGTTTACACCACCCAGTTGTGGCAAAGTACCTAAGGGTGCCTTTGCCTGACATCTATGTGGGTGATTAGAATGGCCTGAAGAGTTTCTAGGTAATTATCTTTATGCAGCTCGATTTCTCTGCAAGTCATGTGAGAGTGATACTTGGAATTTAGCTGTGTTGTGCTATTAGCTAGATTCTGAACCAGTATTCTTGGGATTGACTCTAATGGCTTCTATCTCTTACTAGAAGTTAGAGACTCAGCTGCCTCTCCATGGACCTACTGGTTTGATCTGAGGTGTAGGGAAAAAGAAGAACTTGCTTGTTTTCCTGGTAGTAATTTGGCTGGTGTCCAGTATAGTAATTTCATTTTGTTTCTTGGTCCCTTTCAGCTTGTACCTCCTTTTAAACCTCAAGTGACATCTGAGACAGACACCAGGTATTTTGATGAAGAATTTACAGCTCAGACTATTACAATAACGCCGCCTGAAAAATGTAAGTCAGAAATTAAGCATAAGCATAACTTATAAATAATCAGTTTATTATAAAGCACTATGTAAGGCTTTTTTGTTTGAATGGAAAAGCTATTCTCACTGTTACTAATAAAAATCATCATATGGAAGTGTGTAAGAGTAACTCTCAATGACAGTGTTCTTTTAAAGGAGGAGTAATTACCAAGCTTAGAATATGAGGTCACTCCGGGTTGGGTTTTGGGGGCAATTTTGGTGTGGGTTTTTTGGTTTGTTTTGTTTTCATTTGGTTGGGGTTTTTTGTTTTCTTTTTGTTTTGTTTTCTGTTCATTTTAAGTAAGAGAAGACACCAGCTTCAAAGGTTTGCTGGTTGGCAGTCAAGGTCCCACTTTCAGCAAAGTACTTGGAACATGGACCCTGCTTTAAGCACTGCTAGTGGCTTCAGTGAGTTGTCTAGCTTTAGTGAGTTAGGTGTTATTTTAAAATACTTTGAAGGCCAAAAGAGAAGGAAAAAAAAAAGAGCTGCCAGAGACAATTGGATGTCTCTTGTGTAGGTATTAATTACTTGAAAATGAAATTTCCCATGAATTCCTGTGCTTCAGCAGAGCACTTAAAGAAGTCATTAATGTAGATGTAACTGCTGCACTGGGCCTTGCACAGAGTTTCTTTGTTGGAGTGAACGTGATTTCACCACAGATTGTATCTTTGTCACCTGCTACACACAATAGAATCATGATCTGATCGGCCAAGCTTGGGCTTAACAGAGTTACTTACCAAGCCAGAGCAGTTAAAATCTTGCTGCTGAGTTCTTGAATGAATTTCCTTTCTAAGTGAGATTTTTTTTTTTTTTTTTTTTTTTTTTTTTTTTAAATTGGAGGACGGGGAAGGAGGATCACAAAGGTAGACAATAAAGGCTATAGTTAAGGTTGATTACCCTTTCATAGAGCTAGCTCAATTTTTGGTGTTTTAGGATTCCCAGGCTTAGCTGCAGTTTTCTGTTGATATACAGATCTGGAGCATTTTCTGGATTTTGCATTTTTAGTGTTTGAACACACTCATTTAAGTGATTTTAAGTCTTCCTGCTGTGAAAAAAATAACCCTTTCTTCTCCCATCTATCTTGACAAGGATTTGTTCATATTTGTAATTTGAACAAATTCTGCTAAAACTTGTGTTACCTTGAAGCCTGTTGATTCAATATCATAAAGTCCTGATCTCTTGAAACTCCACATATGCAATGAGAATGGCTATTTATCCATCAAAGGTTGAAGCAATACAAAATATATGTATGCTTCAGCTTTAAATTTATTGAATTCAGAGCGGGTGATCAGTACCAATGCAGGGAAACGACCTACCTACCTGAAGTACTTGTCTTGGCCTCTGGTAATGGTCTGGCTGCTGCAGCATGAAACTTAGCACAGGCTGCAACCCCACCCCAATCATAAGAATAATAAAATGGGGAGACTGACCAGCAGCATTGCAGAGACCAGCTGCGGTGGTGCTGATGTGGGAAGCCCTCCCAGAGAGCTGGCCGGTCTGCCTCACCTGAGGCTGCGGCAAGTTGTGTCGCCAGCAGCATGAAGGTGAATTTTCTCTTGTGCCAGGTAGATCTGGAAAACTGCTGCCGTTTTGAGTGAACTGCAGTGGTTCAAGGACCACATGGGGTTTTCCCTTTTCTGGGTATTGCAACAGGAAATGATATTTCATTATTTTTCTTTTAAAAATCTACAAGTAATTGTATTATCTACAATATGGTATCCCCTCTGCCTGATGTGATTATGCAGAAGGGTGTTAAAATGTGTTTTAGGGATGGCGTGTTGGTAACTGTGTATCAGAAAGTTACTGCTGAACTAAAGATCTTTTATAGTTACAGAAATAATTTTCATAACGTTTAGGCCAGTTATTTAGGTATCAAAGTTTTACAAATCATGCTAAGTGAATATTGGAACTGTATCTTGTATCTACAGTAATCAAACTGATAGCAAAACAAACAGGCTCTGTACATTAACCTTATTTAAATTGACAGTGTAAAAGGGAGACTGTATTCGAAGTTGCAGAACTGCGAGGCACTGTTGAAGTCAAGCAGCCTCATCATAGCAATTGCTCAAACCTGCATTAACTCTAGTTCCTATCTGTAGCATATATGAAGATACAAAAGATACATAATTCTGAAAGGTTGCATATAAGTACCTTGTTAGAATAATAGTTTCAATAGCAGTCTTTAAGGATAAGCACTGTTAAAAAATCCACGTGAGAACGTAGATCTGAATTCTCAGAGTTAGGCAACATCTGGTGCCTGGTTTCCATTGGCACTGCAGGAATTATGTAAATAAAAATATTTATGAGTTTGGCTTAGTCCGTATTTCCTCTGATCCCGGTAAATACTGTAAAAATAAATAGTTTACTAAAAAACAGTATGTAAGAATTGAAACACGTAGAACCTGCATGAATTGTTCATTTTATAGCTGTTTTTCCTTTTAACTCCCTTTGAAATGGAGGAATATTTAAATATATGTAGAGTAAGATTATAATTTCCTGAACTCCGTTTAAGAAACAATGGAAACGGGCTGCTTCAATCAGCAATCGGCTTCTGTGCTATCAGAAGCTAGATGTGCTGGCATGTTCTGATTAGCCTAGAAGGGGTAGTAATGATTGAAGTTCTCAGGTGATAGTCATAATAAAACAAACGAACAAACCAACCCACCCTGAAATACATGGTAACTTATTGAAAGGATATCCTTTCAGTGAGCATCATTCTACTGTATGAGCATAAGCTTACGTGAACAAAGTCTTACTTCAACTTGAGGCTTTAACTTCAGCATGGAACCCTGAAAGATGTACTGTATATCAGGTGAATAATAAAATTTTGTTGCAAATATAATGACATTTTGAACTTCTCCCTTAATACAGATGACGAGGATGGTATGGACTGCATGGACAATGAGAGGCGGCCGCATTTCCCCCAGTTTTCCTACTCTGCAAGTGGACGAGAATAACTTTTTTGTTCTGCTGCTTCACTGTCGTCTTAGGTTTATCACTGAAAATGATTCCTGAACATCACCACCAGTACTAGATACTATTTAAGTTAGCAGGGGCACTTTCAGAGACCATTCCAAATTGAACAAGTTTCTTTCCCAAACCTACCTAAAATCCATTTTGGTTTTGCATGAAATATGAGATTTTCTCTACTACGCTCTCCTGCTGTTGCTGCTGCCCACGGTCTCAGTATAATAGCAACGTCAAGAAGTTACTAACAGTTTCCTTGAAGGTAGATGACTTGACTTCAGCATTGTACACTTTGTGCACAAGTAGTCATCTATTTTTCCTCACAGTGGAGGCTAAACAAAAAACGCGTTGGTCCAGCTTATCTTCTTCCAGAAGATGAATCAAAATTGTAATTAGTCTAAAAAGACTAGTCTATAACATTTTCTTGCATCTGTTTGTGCTGGTTAGAACAGGGAAACATAGGGGTGGTGATGTACATATGCAAGGTTTTTGTTAGGCATATCATTACTTGAAGCAGGTCTCTGTATTAACATCTGGCTGGAATTTGTTTGGGAAACATTTGAGAGAAGGACTTAAACTGTTGATATATATAAATATATATATATATTATTTTTTAATTACTGTTGGATACTACAGAAGAAGCAGAAGGGCTGGGCTCACCCAGCCTGCCACTTAGAACTTCCAGGTTCACGTGCAATCATGGAGAATTGAACATTATACATGCAAGAAATGAAGGCATAAAAGCAGCAGTTGAAGTTGTTTAAGGGGTCTTATAATTTGCACCAGATAACATCTTTCTCATGCTTTTCTTTTTCTTTCATGATATACATCACCTCTGATGGCTGAAGAATGTAGACAGGCATAATGGTATTGCTTTTCACCAAAATGTGTGCACCAAGGTAAACAGGTGTTTGCCTTACTCGTTTTTATTTTGAGTTTGTGAATTAGCTTCTTCTCCAGGTGTTTTAACTCTGAATATTCTTTTTTTTTTTTTTTTTGGTTATACTGCGGTAGTATTTATTTTTGGAGGTAAGGATTGTATGTGTCATGTTTGCAAATGCTGCTACATCTTAGATAGAACAGGCTTATAGCAGTTAATTTTGTAATATATGGAAGGACTGTACAAGCTGAAGGGAATAATGCACTTTTCTCCCATGTGGAAATTTTAACAAGGCTCTGAAATTGTACATACTGCTTAGAATCAGATTTTTGTGAATGAAATACTGTCTTTTAATTGTTTGGCAATGGAGGTGAGGATTCCAGCTTCATGTGCCAAAGGGTTAAAAACAAAGAGACAAAAAAGCCACATCTTGTGCTCCATTGAGGATAATGTAAGAGCCTGACAGCACGCTAGAAAATTTCTGTTCTATATGAAGGAATTGCATTTGAACACGAGACCACAGTGATTACAAGAAAAGCACTTTAATAATTAAAATAGTATATTTCTGGGATCAGCCGTTCTCCAGGAAGGTTTGCCCTCAACCAAGAGAGCCCCAAAACCCAGCATGCTACATGTAACCGTGGTACCCGATTGACTGAATTTAAAACATCACAAGAAACGCCACTGATAGGAAAACGTCTTTCCATTTCCGAAGATCTGTATCTAACAGAACGTGTGCATAAACTTTAGCTTTGATCTTCAGCAATGATAATCTTAATAATAAACCCTTTGGTGCTAGGAGTCGGGACATTACACGGTGCAGCGATAGCGTGCACGTGCCCTTGCTAACGACATCTGAAGACCCTGACTCCATGGGATTATCATTCGAAGTATCTCTGCGTTCAGATCTTGTTAGCTCCCACGAAGACTGTGATATCGCAGAGTATTACTGGTTGCGTTGTGTGAATGAGTGGATGAGTCTGAAAGGAGGGGTGTTCCTACGCAGATGCCTTAGCCTCTTGATGTGGAAAGTTGAGTGCCCTAGCATGAAGCCCACTGCTGGCAGTGCATGTGCTGGGACGGTCAAGGGGTAGGTGGGCATTTTAGCAAGGCAGCTAAAGACGCAGACTAATTTAGACAATTTTTCATGTTTCGTGTTCTATCTTTAGTAATGGATGGATAATCAGTCAGAAATATATCATGATGTATATTCTAACTACATAGAATCTCATTCTTTCACCTTGTAACACTAAACATGTGTAGAGATTATCCCTCTATGGAGAGAGAGGAGCACAGCAAACACGTTGCAGGTCTGTTCTGCACCGGTAGCGTAGAGGTGTCTGCACTGACACAGTGAGCGAGTGACTGAAATAGCCGAGTACTTAATAGACGGGCATTAATTACTTCTCTGCAAAGGCCTCGTACTTACAGACTAAAACTATGACGATTCAAAGTCTGTGTTATATGCCTGTGTTTTTTCCCCTATGTTTTCAGCTCTTAATAGCAATAAGTTTCTTGACACAGGGCACCTCTAGCTAATGACCAACTGGCGCCGTGCCTCTGGCCAGCCGTTCCTCGCGTGCAGAAGAAACCCTGTGGTTAGCTCACCGTCGCGTAGCTAGTTAGAATGCGGTTTGCAGTAAATACCTGTCAGTGAACTATTTGAAAACCTTTTAAGACTTCACTTTGCATTGTATTGTCTGCCTTCCAAAACATCGTCGATCAAGTTTATGCTACAGAGGGAGTCAGCGGCCACTTTGTGCTGGCCCGGGTTGGGGGATTCTCTCTCTTACCAGTGTTAGAAACAGATGAAAGACAAATGGGCGAGCGGCGCCGAGAGAAACTTTTGAAGCTCTTCTTTTGCTGTTCGCAGTTGTGGTGGATTTGGACTGGAGGTGGTGGCTGGTTACCTGGGCGAGCCTTTCGAGCACAGTACATTTCAGACTTTGACTCCAGCTTGTACTGACTTCCATGACACACAGTATGCCCTCTTGTACTGCAGCCATCTCGGAGGAAATAGGTCATTTCTCTTTGGATTTTGGCAGTTTTGCACACAGCTTTGCTTTCCACACTAACCCATCTTCCAGTACATTCCTGTTGCTTAAAGAACGTTTATTCCAGTATTGTTTTACCTTTTTTTCCATCTTTACTTGCGGCTTCTTAAAGCTGACTGTTCTTGCAGGGGCCATGTGCTTCTCCTAGAGTACAAAAGTAAGGTCTTTCCTTACTAACTGCAGGGTCTATATATTACACCTCAATGTACACACTTTGCTGCTACTGTTTGTACTGTCTACAGTAGAATTTCCTTATCTTGCTCCTGGTAGTGCATTACAGGCAAGCATGAAATGTAAAGTATTTATTTAAATAAAAACCTCTAAATTGGTAATTGAATTACCTCCCTGTAGCTTTAGAGTTTGTGACATTTCTTGACCTTGCTAGTTCTTTCATTAGATCCATGCAAGATCTAGTCATATGGTTAAGGATATTACGCAGACACGACTATGAACCCAAGAAACCGTATTACTGTTGGTCATACTTAAACTGTTTATTTCCTTAAGTCTATGACCCACAAGGATGTGAAATATCTACAAGAAACTGTTTTTGTACACTGTACATCCTTAGTATTTTTACACGTATATGATAGGGATGCACATTATTTTCCTTCGTACAGACAGCTTAAATAAAGCACTATGTCAATCTGCTACTTCTGTGTTTTTTAATGCTAATTTGTTCTGGAGGTTTGTAAATATATATATGTTCAAGCTTGCCACAAAGGACGTATTTTTTTATATCTGCACATTCCTATTAAATCTCTTAGAGGATAAAATTCCTAAGTTGTTGTGTGTCAGAGAAGAAAAATTGAAATGAGAAGGCTATATTGCAGATTACAAAAGATTTCTCAAGTTTTGGGTTAAATATTTACTTAATATTTTCAGGTAATTTTATATAGGTTAGATGTTTCAATCCTGAAATGCACAAAGAATTTACTTAATTTCTTCTTACAAGAAAATGTACATCGTTATTTTTTTATCACTGTATATATAATGATCTGTGCATGTTTAGTAACAAGTTTTACTTGCTGTGAAGTCCTAGTGATAACTGTAACTCGCTGTGACGTATTTCAAATACTGGGTGATCAGTTTCAGCTTGTAAATTATTAAGTTACAGTATTGTCAAAAAAAAAAGAAGTTTTTATGACTAAGCAAGATGTATCTGTGCTTTGGACCAAGGCTGTTTCCATACAGGCGGTTCATGTTAACTGTGCGAGGTGTATGTCACTTGCAAAAGTAAATTTGGGTTTCGCTTTTCAGGTAATGATTACACAGGGCTATGCTTCTGTCAGAACACCTGCGATTTAAGTGAATTGTCATCTAATGAAGTTCATAGCCTCACATCCCGTAGCTAGGCAATGTGTTAGGGTAAGGAGAGGGAAAAACGGGAAGGTGGGATTTGCAGGGCACCTCAGAGTGGGACTCGTTGACGCCCGCAGGCTGGTTCAGGGCTGTTTGCACCAGCCGGTCAGGAGGGCTGAGTGTCCCCTAAAGCAGTTGGTCATCTGGGTTTTAGCTCAGTTCTCAGACATAAACGCTTCCCTGGAACAGAGGTGCTTCCTCCAGGTCTCAGGCTTTTTCCCTTTTCTCCCTTCTTTTTTTTTCTCCCCCACCTTGTAATAGGAAAGAGCATGAGACCGCCAGCCAGCCATTAGTTCAGTGATGTTAGATCAGTGACCAGGACTCGGCTGCGGCAGCAGCAGGACTGTCTGGCCAGGCTGTATCCCATGCCGTGGGATCATGCTCTGGCTGTGGACGTGGGATCACCTGGTCTGACACTTGTAAACTTTGTAAAACTACAAATTTTGGGCCTAACTAGAAGCAGGGGTTGGGGGCGGCGGGACATGAGACAGGTAGAGCTGGTGCTGTCTGCGCTTAATGACTAATTAACTGCTACAAAGTAGAGTAGCTGCTGCAGGGAAATTGATTCCTTCTAGATTCCCAGCAACAAAATGAATTGAGCCTACGCCTGGGATGAGTATGAAAACCTCTTTCCAGCTGCATATACTCACAGCCCAGGATGCTTTGTTGAAATCAAACATGTGTGTGCACGTGGGTGGCTGGCAGTGGTGCTCTGCATGCGGCCACCAGGAGCCACCTGGTAGGTGAGGCAGGTCCAGAAAGGTTGAGGGTCCAGCTGTGCCCCGGGCTGGGGCACGGCAGCTCCAGGATCTCAGTGAAGCCTAAGTGTTGGGACTAGGTGCCCGAGTTCCTTTGCGTGCGTAGCCTGTAGGCACTTTCTCCTATTTAAACACAGATTTATGCTGTGGAATAATAAAAAATAAATTCTTAAAAAAAATTTGCATATTCCTACATTTATAAATGTATATTCTTGCCTCTGCAACCATCTATGAAGTAGTGAGACTTCAAAAATCGTCAACCTGATTACTGTGGAAAACCCAGAGTTCTACTAGAGAGGACTTTTCTTCATCAGAGTTTCTTGTCCCTAAAGACCTGAGGCCGTTTTAAGCACATTTATTGTCATATTGGTGAAGCAGTTCAGGGAGGTGATCAGATGTGTTTGGCAGTTTAATATGGCAGGAAATTGAAATAGGGAGGAAAAACCACTTTGATGTTAGGGCTGTACCACTAATAATTCTTAAAATACAAGGGAAGGAAAGCTGGTATCCCACAGCAAATGGTAACTTATTGCATGTGGTGTTACTCCTATTTTTTGTTACATTTTATGTGTTCATGCTGGCTAAGGTAGCTTTATTAATGGAGAACTATTCATTGCGCTTTTTTTCCCTTTTTACTAGTGCCGTTCTACAACTACACCGAAAATAATAGATGTAGAAACTTTTTTCTTATGTACTTAGTTTATCCTACACTAGTTAGCAAAAGATTCAGATAAATCCTTTCTGAAACAGTCTGGTATTTGGAAAGTAACTTTTAAAAACACAAGTGTGCAGTTAACCAGAAAAAAAGCCCTCCAAATGTTTTGAGTTCAATAATTTGAAGCCAAGTTCAGCTGGTGCCCATCCCTGAGACTGCTAAATATTTGCTGGTGGAAAAGTCTAGCATCACCACCTCAGCACTGAGAGCTGGGGACCTCACTTAAAGGCTAATCTGTACTAAGGGTGCCTTTCGCCTAAAGGCTTTATCCAATGAACGTTTTGAAGGGAAACCTGCCCCAGGGAAATTCTTCCACATTATATGGAATATTTCTCATTCATTCTAATGCTTTTCTGATGGAAAATAGTTGTTGGGACTCTCACTTTTGTATAAAAAGTGACAAATACCTTGTAGAAATAAAGTTCCCAGGTAGATTGTGGTGATGAGTTTATAAGCAGGAACGCAGCGTGCTTGTGCAGGACTTACAAACAGTCCCCTTCTCCCCCATGCACACGCTTTCCCTTGAACTCGGAAAGAACGAAGAAAATAAGAATCCAATTATTAAGTTTATTGGTATTTCAGTCTGTAAATAAGACATCTATGTTCAATTATAAAAATAGATCAAAACATTTCATTAAAAAATTGCACAAATTCTGAATTAAGTCCACACTATGTAATAGCTGTTAAAACTGGCTTGCAAGCCTAGTCTTTTCAGAGAAGTCTCAGCTGCCTTCCTAGGAAGTTTGGTAGGCTGGTAAAGCTTCAAAATATTTATGATTCTGTAGTTAAAAACAAGTAGAAACCAGTTGCAATTAGCCAGCAAGTGTGCCTGTTTCCTGCAGAGGTGCCTTTGAGTGAGCCCCAGACAAGCCCAAGTTTCATCTGGGTGCAGAGCAGACCTGAAAGATAAAAGGAGGAGACGGGCGTGTAAGTAGTCTGTATGGCGTTGCTTGGGTTTCTCACTTGTGTCACTTCAGCCTGCGGGCGAGTTCTTAGAAGAGAAATACAGAAATGGTTAAGAGTGTGGTAATGCAATGTAAACAAGCCCTGTTTCAAAGCCTGCGCTTCCTGCGGGCCTGCTGTCCTCGCCTCTTTCTGAGATCAGAAGTCTTACAGATAGCAAGAAGAGCTGTTTGGTTTCTGAAAAACAGGATCTCCATGAGCTTCAGACATCGTTCACGTTTAGCAGTAAATAACTGAGCTCTTGTTTTGGGGCACGTCTAAGATCCTGCCCCTTCTCCTTTCCAGGAAGGAGGCAGCAGGTTTGTGCCAGAGAGTGTTTACAGTGAATTGTACAGTGTGTGTCCGGGGTGGGCAGCTGCAGCAAAACAGGAAGCTGCTGCCTGGGTGCTGGTAGGAAACCTCTGGTGGGAAGGCTAACTCGCAGTTTTGAAGCTCTTGCATAGCTATTGTTTGTGCTTCCTCGGTAGCGCTTCAGGACTGAATTAAGAGCGAGACATCAAACTCTACTGGAGCTGGGGGAGCTACCTAGGATTAACCTACTAGAGTTCTAAAATTTGAATTTAAGAGATGTAAATGACCTCAGAAATAAAAATAAACTTTCTACTTTGGCTGGTTTTGCATTAGAGGACTAAAGGGTTTTGCTTTTTTTTTTCCCCTTAGTTAAGGCAATTAGGGCTGAGTTAAAAAAGGAGAATTTACCAAGCTGCAGTTCATTAAAGAATTCTTTAAAAACAGTAGCATGGTACTTTTTTCCCCAAAACACATGCACCAACATCAGCTGCTACCGTTGTGTCTGCAACCAGTGCAAGGAAAAGTGAACAACAGCCACAAAGCCTTGGGGCTTGAATTCCCTGTCAGTGACTGGTTAGTAACAGCCAGGGGAAGCCTACTCCACGCTGCAGTAACCCTCTGTGTACGGCCAGCATCAGAGTACAGGCAGAGATTAAGAAGGCAAAAAATCCCCCAAACACTCAGCTCCGGAAGAAGTCTCCTGGCAGTTGCTGCTGTTGTGGGGTGGATTACAACATCTCCAACCAGCCCGTTCCTCTGCCGGACAGCTGCCCTCGGTGGCCCAGTTGATCACCTGGCACGTTTGCCCGCTGCTCTGCCCCCTGACTACTGAAGTGAACGTGCCCAGCTGTACCCCGAGGTAGTCTTCCTTTTTAGGCACCTCTTTCCAGACAGTAGCATTTTGTACCACTAAACTCCAAAACGTACCTACCCTGGAAATGTCATACTGTCATCATACATGCCTCTAACTCAAAAGCTGTCATTTTCATCTTGTCACCTACAGCCACAAAAAGCGATTCGTTAGCCCTGCCTGTATGCCTGTAAACTAGTTAGGTACCAATACTTCCACCCAAAGCCTCTGGGTGCCTACATGTTTTCGTCGCCAGTTCACCCAGTGTTAATGCTTTGCGAGGTGCTGAACCTCAGCTCGGTTCACAAAGTAGGCAGTTCTCCACCTGCCTACACCCAGGCCTCAGCTGCTTTAAAAATAAAGCGCGGATACTGGCAGAGTCTCTCTGTACCCAACTACACCACAGCCTGGATGCTAAAGCAGTCATTCGAGACCTGCAGTTCTCTGACTATAAATGGACGCAAATCTGTCACTCCTAATGTCCAGGTAATTGGCAAATGAGTTGGTCACTGGATAGTCAAGGACAGGGGCCTTCCCAGTCTTAAAGTTTCTCCTCCTCCCAACGGTACTTCGATAGTGAGCAGACCTCTGCAGCACAAATTGCTCAGGTTCCTCCCAACACTCCTGTTTTAACTGGGTGGTTGGGTATTTCTTAGGTGTACAGGTTGGAAGTTTTTGTAGGAGCAGAACCATGGACATCCGAATGGTTTAATTGCTGTTAACTATACTCCTAATGGAGGGGAAAGAAGCCACTAGCTTCTTGTCTGGTTAGAAAGCACTCAGGTGGCTTAGGTGGCCTCAAGCCTCATTTGCACAGTTGCAAAACCCAAGGTGGAACTCTCAGGAGGGCCAAGCTTAGATCCTGAGCTGCTCCCCAGCTTTGCCCACCGGCCAGACACTGCAGGAGGTACGGACCTCTTACAGCTGCAGATTCACAAACTCTGAAGAGCTAAATAATAGGTGATGCAGCACTTGATGTGTCATGTCAGGGGAGTCAGACATCAAGCAGAGGTCCACCTGTATCCACTCCTCTCATAGTATAACTCTCATAATCTCTGACTAAACTCCATCCAAGCAGTAATGAAGACTTTCCTTTCACCTGCTTAAAAAAACCCCAAAACAACCAAAAAGCCAACAACCAACCCCTGGCTGTGGAATGTCACTGTCACTACAAACACCTGCCAGAGGCACTATTTTTGTGCATTTAGACTACACGAAAAAAAATGTTCTCCGCCCAATAACCTAAGCAGTCTTCAGGTCTCCAGAAGAACAGTTGAGTGCCATGTAAGGATCAGCCTGAATCACTTCTGACATCAGAGATGGACAAGCTACTTGTTTCCTGAACATGAAGCTCCCCTTCTGTAACATATGATGAAAAAAAAGCAAATGGGGCACTTGGGATCACATCAAGCACTGCATTCGCTGCTGGGACTTCACTGAAAATTCATGTTGATGTGAGAAAAGAAAGAAAACCACTGCTCAGGAACAGCTGTAATTCTGAGAGTACCTCCCACTGAGCGACTAGAGGGGCGAGGATGGGAATATAGTCACGGGTGAGTATATTTTAACTTCTGTTTAGAAGAAAGGCGGTCTGTTCACAGACATGCTCACTGTGAAAAAGACATCTGTAATGAGGGAGGAGATAGTTTTAGTGGCTCGGCCATACGGAGAGCACAGGGAGAGCACGCGTTCCTGCCAGGGAGGGGCTGGCTTGCAGGAGGAGATCTTCAGGGGGGAAGGCGGAGCAACAGCGTGCCACGACAGCCCTAGCTGGAGGTAATGCCCAAGGTCCGAATCCTGTCAGGCTCACCTGGCCAGCAACCCCTTCCGGCAGCTGGGGTCTGCGAGGGGATTATCAACTGGGACAAACACTTACTTCTGTCAAACTGATAGACACCAAGGCAGATCCTGCAAGTGAGGAGCATCCCAGCTTTCAGAAAGACACTCATACCGGGTGGGCAGCACTGAGGTTTCTAGTAATCTCAGCTTGGATGTTTTTTTGCTATACTACGCACATTTGTATTTAGTACCTATATAGCAGGGGAGCTAAATATCTCTTATCCCCCTGACTTGGAGCAAGTTGCAATGTAAGAGAGACTTTCAAAGGTAGAAACTCAAAGCTTGAATCTTTCGAAAACTTTCAAAACGAGAGGTGTGAATCCTGTAATTAAACTTTTGACTACCTTTACGTGGACCTGAATATGTTATGCTGTATACCATTATTAAATATTAGTGCCATCTATTACGTATTAGTGTAACGGCCTGATACACAGCCCATGCTGTAAGGTCAGGCCACGTTATCATACTGGTCCTTTTTAGCTCTATGAAAATGAAAATTACAGCGTGAGCATCTTCATCGTGTTGCAGGGAGGTGGTTATTCTGCAGTAATACTGAGCTTCTTTCAGTAACAGGAGATTTAACATTATTATTTTAAAAGCATGTAATCCATTGCTGAGAAAGATGTTTTCAAAATCCGTGGTACTTGTCTTGGTTACTCCTTCAACAAGGATGCTAAAAGCCTTTTAACTCCTGTTGCCTGTAAGGGAATTCAGCATGTAGCAGGATCAGGTATTTCTTTTATGATGACTTTTTTTTCATTCACTTTAATTTTCCTTACAGTGTAAAATGAGTTTTCCATGAAAAACAGACCTCAACACACCAGAATGTAGCTGGATTTAAAGACTTCCCCCCACCCCTTTCTTTCTTTCTTTCTTCCTTCCTTCCCCCCTCCCATACAGCAAACACTAACACTAGAAATAAAAACTGCAGTGGAAGTAACCTGCGTTTTGAAAACAAATCCTGTGAAGGTTATAGGTTTGTCAGTGGGTTTTTTTTTCCCTCTGGGTCAGCTAGATTAAAATAAATGATGCCATTTTAAAATCTGGGACTTTTAAATTAAAGTTAAGTAACTCTTACAAGGCAATAGGAACAGCTGTAACTATGTAGCTGGCAGTACTGTAACTCCAACAGCACTGCTCCAAATACAATTATTTATGTAATGGTTCTTCCAACATGACATTAATTTTTATGATTGATTACAAAACAAATTGTAGCCTTTCTGAAGAAATAGAAAATATTCTGCTTCCTCAGAAGGAAAATACTGCTGAAAGCAACAAAACTAACCAACTTCAAATCAAAAGACAAACACCCAGTGATTATCCAGACCAAAAAGTACCTATGGTAAAATCTGAGTTCCTCTAGAAGTTCCCACCTTCCCCTCCAATTTAAATCTTTAAGGTGTGGGTTTTTTTTTTTTTTTTTTTTCCCCCTAAAATTCTCTCAGGTAAACCTGTCTCCGCTGTGGAGTGCTTGTCCTAAATTTTTTAGTGCTTAAAAAAAAAAACCAACCAAACACAAAAAGCTCCAACAATTTCAAACCCAAAAATGTTTCAAACACTTCCTTCTCCCTTTTGTCTTGAAGTGTTTGCCAGATTCAACCCACATCTGCAAATAGTTTTAGTCCTCCTTTCCTCTCCCTCCCCTCTCTCTATATATAGGATATAGAAAAAATACCTACTTCTGCTCATTTCTCTTTATCCATCCAGGTTTTTACTTGATTCCATCTGTGTCCTGCTTGAGATCTGCATCCCATTTTTTTTCCTGAAATATGCAACTGCAGTTACTAGTAGCTTATGTTCCAAGATACAATAGCACATTTAAGTTAGTGTATTTTACATCATTTTTAAAAGATGAGGTATGATTGGTTTCTCGCCCTTCCCCCGCCAAAAAAAAAAAAAATTGATTATAAAGAACTATTGAACAATACAGTAAAATGTGGAACGTGATGTCACCTTCACCTTTGATCAACACCGATTCTGCAACTGATAGTTTTTTTTTTTTTAACATGTATTTGTACACTAACTACATACATCTTTCTGTAGTTAAAATCTCCCATTTATGGTGAACTGTTCTTTAGTTTTCTTAAAACAATTATCTGATATTCCAGGCAGCTCTTTTGGGCTGAATTCCAATTCCCAGAGAACCACCGTTGCTTGAAATAGCTGCAAATAGATTTTTTAGGACTCATTTTGTAATCATTTTCTTACATCATTCTTCTCTTCTGAGTGTTTTCAAGTTAAAAAGTATCCTCTGGAGCACAATTAACTTGTAATGAACACAAAGAAGGAAGCTTTTGCCAGTCAAGTCTTGATAGCAGTCTAATATCTCAATGATTTTTTCCCCTTTTGTATGATTTTTGTACTTCTGCCCAACTTCATAAAAGCACGCTCACTTCCAGATAAAATAGATTATTAATAACAAAATCCCTGTGGACCATGTAGTCTGTTCACATTACCGAGAGTGCTTCCCTTAAAACAGAAATTCTAATTTTCTTTTCTGAACCAACACCTTCTTAAACTGTCTGAAAGAGAGAGCACTATAGTTGCCCTGAAATTTGCCAGTAGTTACTACATGCTGATAACCTTACACTATCTTGAGCTACCAAGTTTGTCTACTACAACAGGAAATCCTGTAAAACCAAACACACCGACATGATTAAAGGCAGAACAAAGTATGGATTTTATTCTCCTGGGTTCAACATTTATTAAATTCTACAGCTAAAAAGCCTATGAAAAATGGTATGACAAATATGAAATTCTAAGATGATTCATGTCCTGTTTACTCCTAGGTGTGCTACTGGACTAAATTTCCTACTCTGAGTGTCTTCTGTTACCTTGTTAACAGAACTCCAGTTGTCCTAGGCAAACTCACTAGTTTGCATGTTAGAAAACATCATGCTATGATTGAAAGAGTTCATTTACTTCGTCACAAAACAAGGGTTTGATTATTTGACAGTTTTACCGAAAACCTCATTCTGTGCTTGTTAGTTCTTCTTTTTCTGGAACAAGTAAATGAAAAAGAAAAAAAACCAAACCACACAGTCGTCTCCCTTATTTCCAAAGCACTGACTGACTGAAGAACAGTGGCCAAAAAAAAAAAGCAACAGCCCATGAGAAGCCACAGCTTCCTAGAGGCCATTGGAAGCAAGAGTCAGTCCTGCTAGAGATGCAGTGCAGTGATCAGTGCTCAGGCAGACTGATATCACTTTCTCCATCTCATACTTGGGTGAGTGGTCATGGAGCAGCAGGAAAGATAAATGACTTTTAAAAATAAGGGGCAGGGGGAAATCACAAGGTGGTAGGGGGACTTAAGTCTGACAAATGTCAACAAAAAACCTCAAACTATCAACATCAAGCTACGGTTTAAATGTTAACACTGTTGAAGAACGGATTTCCCTCTTCTCTGAAAAAGGAACACAAAATCTTCTGATAAGAAAGCTAGGACCTGTCACCAAGAATAACTTCTGTCTTATTGTCACCTCAAAACACTTTCTTCATTTAGTGTAGGTTTAAGTGGAACTCAGGTCCAGCTACCAGTCTCTTTCCAATTGCATGGATTTTTATTTTTTTCATAAGGTAGTGCCTTATTTAAAACAACAACAGCAACAAAACCCAACAGCTGAAATGAGACTGCTGGCAGATTTCTCTGCTAACGCGGCAGAATATTCCCCTCGGACTTTCTTTTCTTTTGGCACAGTACCTGTATTCGCAGAAACTGCACCTCTTCTGTAAGCAGCTGCTTCTCTTTGAAGAGCTGATTCTGTTTGTTGAGCAAGTCCACTAACTGCTGGGCAGTGGCCTGGCAGTGCTTGTCAAGCTGCTGTAACCTGCAAAAAAATAGATAAAAGGGTTGCAGAGCATCTGAAGTTGGAGCTCACGGTAGAAGCTTTGATGTTTTCACTGGCGGGGTGCAGCTCCCAGATGACGAGAGCTCAGTCTGGTGGTTGGGCTGAGACTGAAGTATTACTCCTAGGATGGGCATTCAATACATTTGATCTTCACACTTTAAATAAGCACTTTTAAAGGTTTGCACTTCTAATTTAGAAGCCTTATCATGACACGACAGTGAATTTGCTTTGCCATTAAGTGACATCAGTAAAGACCGCAGGACTGCATCCTGATATCTGTAGCTAAGCAAGCTGCACACTCTGTAGCTGCTTCAATAACCATCTTCCTGAAACATGCACACTAGCCCAGATTATAAATCCAAATATCCCAACCCACTGACAAACTGGACCTAAAGTGACAAAAACTTTCGTTTTCTGTCCACTGCTCTTTGCAACCTGGTCAATGCCCAAAACTCATTACAGAATGCAACATTTATTTCAAGTAAGCTTAGTGTTAATTAAGCACATCAGCATAGATCCTCTAATAGTGTAACAGGGATTCCTGGGGAAGGATGTAAAGAGCCTGTCACTCCAAAGGTCATCCTCATCAGGGGCTGCAAGACAGAGGGGACAAGCAGGCGGTATCGGAAGGAACACACTGAGGCTTTTTGCTTACACTTGAAAAACAAGTGCCCAAGTTGGGACAAGACTGCTGTAAGACAGGGCAACCGCACCTTTACTTCTTTCATCACAAAACCTGGCATGGCTTGTTATGTCCCCCCAGTGACTGTTTATTACTCCTGCCATGGAAAATTTAAAAAGTCTGCTTGGGACCTGTAGCAAGGGACGTAAACGCAAATCAGCTGGAAATTGTGTTTTTACATTAAATGCATTTCACTCTTTAAATGGAAACATCTTTAATTAGAAGTCCTTTCAGATATCTTAGAAGCTTCTTGTCTTTAAATAACAGTACTCTAGAGAAAAACCTACATGTCTAAACACTGTGCACTTAGGGAGAATGAACCGACTGTCAAGGTTAGTTCTGGATCTAAACTTTGCACTTGCTTTTGTAAACTATTTCTTGCTCAACATACTGAAATACAGCTTCAGCTGAACAAGGTTTTTAGGTTGTATCTCTCATACAGGCTGTGTTTTTAATGGAATTAGTTCTACGCTTGCAATAAGGCATGTGATTTTCTGAATCCTTCTACTTTCACCTCCATGTGGTAGTTTTGACTTGTACAGCTGTCGTAACTCAGCTAAGCTAATCACTCTGAATATTCACATTCTTAATCAGGATTGTTCAAATAACTGCATTAGTAAACAGCCCCAAATTTCTTGACAAAAAGCTAGGAAAATCTAGCTGAAACAAAATTGCCAAAATCTATGTCAAAACCAATATTTACTGATCTGTATCTGCCAGCCAACTTCTTTGAAATCAAACTGCAACAATCATGTAGCAAATGCTGTGAATGCCCATATTTCATAGTGTCCTGTTACTCTGCTAACGTTTCCTTGCAAAAGGGATTTGAGGAGCTGCAGGACCATCTCCTGGGGATCAGAACAAAACTAAATGCAGCTAGCTGCAAACAGCGACAGCTGGTTGTAAATGTCCAATGAAGCAAACAAAACCACCGCTTTGATAGCACAGGATATTCTACTAAATACACACTTACACACTGTGTGTCTAATTTCACACTCCCTATACCTTCCAAACTATACCATGTTGGTACAGGAGCTGTTTATGCTTCTTTTCTTTACTACAGGTGATTTCAGGGGTGTGGAACTTCAAAAAACAAAGCAAAACTCCCCCACACAAATGAAAACCCACCCTTCCACTGTTCTTTGTTTTGTTTTTAAAGATAGTAGCTTTTCCATGAGCATCTTGCTTCCAGGGGGTGAAAGAACAGCGGTGTTTGCTGGAGGCAACGTCGTAGTTTCAGACTGGAGGGCTGAGTTCTGCTCACTACTTTTGCCATTGATTTCCTTTAACCCTAGGAGGATATGTAACCTTACTGCACTTCTTGATTTGTAATAAAGATATCTTCCGGTCCTTTATTTCTAGAGTACTTATTACTTTACAGCAGTACTGGTAGGGAGGTGTAACTGGAAAGTGCTGTCTTCAGACAGCCAAGGGAAGAACTCCAGTGCTGCCCTACCTATGTAAAGCCTTCAGGCTATGAAATCCTCCTCACCCATGAGCGCCCAACTCAACAACTACCAACTACAGTCTGGATTCAGGCCCTTAGAATTTAAGTTTCTGCTGACTTCTAGGTTCAGTAAATAATTTACCCATTCTGCTAGTGTTTCAGTTTGTTTTAAGAACCATCATATGGTCTTTGAGAGACCCTCTTGTACAAAATTGTTATTACTAGCAGCTAAAGACACGGGTAGGTACATAAACCCCTCGACCTCCATCTCTGCAGCAACACGATGGGCATTGCCCATCACGGCGGTAGGGCCCATTCTGGCTGCAAGAGCAAACGCCACTGATGCAGCCCCGAGGAGAGGCCCTTCCCCAGCGTGCCTCTCCTCTCGTGGGGAGAAGGCTCCAGCTGAAGAGCCACCGCTTCAGCGCGAGGAACTTCCTCCAGTTCTGGCACCCAGAGAGAAACCATTTCCAGCTCATGTGAATTTTACATTAAAACAACACTTTCTACTAGATACTCACAAGCAGCCCATGCAAATTTCAAAATCATTACTGGATACAAACAAGCCTTAGCACGCTTTATTGTAAAGCTCTATATCCTTTCAGATCATGCAAAGGGTGACTCAGATAAACTACTGTAAATAGAAAAGTCTTTAATTATGGCAATACTACTCAATTATGCTTTTCTGTTTTGTAATGTCACCACCCACCACGTTACATTTAGACTGTCCCCTTGAGCAGAGGAAGGAAGGTAACACAGGCGCTGAGCTGGGCTTGACTAGCAGGCCACAACTTTACTTTTTATCATCCGCATCTATCTCCAGTGCTTGAGTACGGGGTTAATAAAGTTCCTTTCTACAATTCTGGGTCATGATGGATAAAGAGGGAGTAGTTCTAGTCAGCGCAGATCTCGGTCCATGAATTCCCAAATTCTGTCTACCAGTCTGCTCTCCCTAAACTGCTGCCAAGCTGGCCCTTGGTCCGCACGCTGGGACTACCAGCCTGCTCCGGTGCATTTAGCTCCCGAGGACAGGCTCTGGGCCCTCTCACAGTATCTGCTATTACGTGTGACATGTGCAGCACAGCCACACATTCCCATATGCATTGTATCTGGCCTGCCTGCTGATCTCGTAAATGATTCAAGATGAGAAATGAACAGCTCCACCCACATTCACTGTACTTCCCATATGTTACAACTGCACATCGATGCCTGCCATCATTTTTACAACTGGGTGACAGAACCTTCTGCACATTTTGCTAATACGAGTGAGTGAGGTTGCACGGTCGCCACGTTCACTTTGGCAACACCACCTACCAGGCAAACGTGTACTGCGTCCTGAGCATCTGAGTGACCATCGTATCCTCACCCTCCATTCCAAATGAGATCATTTTTCCACCGAAGTGGCAAGAGCTGTCCAGTTGGGATGTCGGGCAGCTGCTCCTCCTTGGCCTGGGAGTGCTGAAGGGCAGGAACTGACTCCACGCTCTATCATGTTACTTCAAGGCACAAGGTGAAGACGTAGCTCTTGAACTACGTTACATTTGGACTACCTACAGGACAACCTGGCACTAAGGAGTAAGCTCCCATTTAGTAGTAATAATAACACCCTTCAAATAATTTTCCATTAACCACTCTAAACCAAAATTCCTATTCCTCTATGGAGGCGGGAAAGAGGCAGCTTTGTGAGACAAGTGGTTCCACAGAAGGAAAACAAAACTGAGGCATCACAAGCTGTAACGAATGCTTCAAGATAAAGGTTTTGCTCTGATTCTCAGTACTTGGAGCTTGTATGCAGCTTTATGCTAGAACGGATCCAAGCCACCTTGCTACTTTGCGCAGCTACAACCTGCAAAAGACTACAACTCTCGCTCCATACAGCAGTAAAATTTGGATCTGAGGCCAGGCTATATCCTAGCCTGTCCAGAAATGAAATGGAAAGGGATAGATAGCTTTTGTTACATTTCGACGGCTATGGGTAGACAACCACTGCAAGACCCTGCAGAAACTAGGTGAAACATCAAACATAAAGCAGAGCTTTGGCACCAAGGTGAGTTCCACCCAGCAGAATAAACTTCCCTTGCGTCCAACACCACAAAGCTGGACTAGCACCCGCCGTGTTACATTTCGATTGTCCCCTTGTCTGCGGCCTACAGACAAGAACAAAAGCTTCCTTCTTTTCTTTAGAGACACGTTGCTAAACCAGGGGCACCCACAAGGCTCTCGCTGCAAGCTCCCTGCCCTGGGGGACTCACAGGTCCATTAATCCACAGGCAATCCGCAGTGAAGGGAAAAGCTGATACAACCTGTCAGCCCTCCTCTGGGTTTTAAAGTTGATTTGAAAGAAATTAATATGCAAGGATCTGTGGGCAGTGTCCATTCACCCTGCAGTGGGGATCAGTCCTTGATACAGCAGAGGCATTAAGAGGTTATTTACTCTTTCGGTACAGTCAGGTTACTGATGTAAAACGTTTTCACTCTACTCCACGGAGCTGAATTTGCTGAAATGGCGTGACCGGATTGCAGCAACCTGCAGCAGCTAAATCACCAAATCCAATAACCATGTTGCATTTACTGGCACACATCTTAATTAGGTTTTAATACAAGTAATCTGATAACTACTTCTGGCCAGCCAGAGCAGAGCTGTCAGAGCTGAAAGGGCTGTTATTGAGCGGCTCATCCGGCGCGCTGCTGCGGCCGCCTCCCCGCTGACCCCACCGAAGCCCCCATCTGCCGGTTGCCACGGTAACGGAGGGCAGCCCATCGCGCCGAGCAGTGCCAGCGGCCACCGCGCCGNACCAGCACCGGGGCCGCGGCTCCCTGGGCAAGGGGGTGCCGGGGCATGGCTCCTGCTGCTCCCCAAAACTACCAAAACCCAAAGTCATGAGAATACGTTAGTGTGCAGCAAGCTGCCTCTAAAAAACCATTTCCCTTGTCGGGATACTAGCACCAAGCTACTAGTGTCTAATGTCATTCTCCCATCGCTCATTTGCCTGTATGTGGACACAGCGATCTGAGGCCGATTCTGGTTACAAGGGGGAAAATTGGGGCAATGTCACAGACCTCCACGATGCTGCGCAGATGCAACTGAAGGGGACTCTGCCCCAACATGGAGGCAATGCCAGATTTGGTGGTCAGCCATTTGCGAATCTCAAATGTTTTTAATGCACTATGAATTTTAAAAGCAAATGCAGGTTTAAAAACAAGCTTGTTACAAAAAGAAGGAGCAAGCCAATTAGAAAAGAAAGCAAAACCCAGCAAACTTTCCATCAGCAAACATCTACTCCCTGTTATAATTTTTTTCAGGACATCCTACAAATTTGCTATCACGTACTAAAGCGATAGGAAGCGTTTAAGTTGTGGTACTTAACAGATATTTATACTACAACACATTAAAGGATGTTAAATTTGTATCTTCAAATAGTCAAGAGTTAGGAAATGCCAGAGCGAAGGTTGTCCGTGCAACTCCTTCCCACCCTGGCTGCTACCGCCACTGCTGTTCCCCTGGCCGGCCTCGCTGATCTCTTCCCAAGGTAGTTACCCACCACGACCCTGCTGAACAGTTTCAGCCTAAACCACAATTTCTGGCAAGCCTAATGAAATCACAAAGAACTTCAGCGGTGTCTTACAACAAGAAGCATCACACAACCTTAAATACAAACTCCGGTGATGACAGCTAGATCCTGACACAGACAGAGCAGGCACTGCCTAAGGTAACCTCCTGCTATATATAAATCAATGATCAGGCTTGCTTTGCCTACATGAGGGTCTTGGAAAGCCAGACTTGCTGCCTCACAAAGAGTTAAGGTGTATGGCTGGTGCTCACAGTGAGCTTGTTTCTGCAGCCACAACTGCCCCAGCTGCTGTCACTCCCCACCCCTCTGGCAGAGATGGCAGTACAGGTCCCCTCTGCTTTCTACCTCAACTCTCCTACTTTTCTGTCTTCTCTTTTCAGAGCAGAAGTGATGCTGCCTTTTTCATTAGGGCAGCAAAATTTATACTCACCACCTCTTCATATCTTGAATCAGCCCTGTGGACAACCAGGACATTTAAACCAGTAGTAAAATTAGTTCTCATATGAGCAACCTGCATCTTCATTATGGTTTGCAGCACTGACAAATTCACAGTAAATTCTGAGGTAACTAAACAGCCTATAAATTTAGAAATGCAGACAAATAGCAAACTATCCCCTCCCTCCAAGTTTCACTAGTGACCTAAATTGCTATTTACTTAAGATCTTCAGCCATAAATCAGGACCTTGAGACAACCTCGAGTGATGAGCATCTCAGAGAAGTCCCCATATGCTCCCAAAATTTAAAAGAGAACATCTATACTACCCATCTTTTAACTGAACTCCATTCTCCCTTCTAGCTTCAAAAGCAAAACACTATGATCTACCTTTCTCATGTTAATGAAAGAAACAAAGCATAAGAGACACCCCCCCCCCCCCCCCCCAACAAACAAACAAACAAAAAATCCGTAACACGGAGTAGGAACTAAGGACAGTGAATGATGCTCCTCACTTCTGTCACACTAGAAGTCCTGACTTCTAACAGGACACAGGGAGACAGTTTAGGGCACATTAAAACAATTTTCTGTGGCATTTCCCAGCCTCTGAAATCCCTATCAAAACTCTGTTGCCACATAAAAGGCCCAGACTGTCATTTGTTCAGGCAGAGAAGGAATGCAATCTATACCACTTCGAGCTTAGTAAGGTAAGCACTTGACTGCACTACAGGCAGAACAAACTCATCCAACTTATGTTAACAGATGGTAACTAGAGGTTAATATCCCTTGCACAATTTGGAATCGGACACCTAAGAAGAAAATGTCCACATTTCACCATGAAACCCTTGACCCAGGTGGTTCTTTATAACTTTTTTTTTTTTTTCCTTTAAATGTATGTCGGGTAACCTCTAAATTCCTTTTTACTAAAGGCACTCTTAAATTTTCCACATACTTTTAAAGAAGTGCCTATTTTACATCTTCTCCAAGAAGATGACAATCTTCTCATGCCATGATAACAATTACAAATAGGGTTTAATTACAAGTTTACTTAGGAACAGTAGCTTCCCCTTTGTTTCAGATGTCATCACTGACTATTAGAATATATCTTCACTTCCACAGCTGGCCCAACAGGTTAAACAAATAGATCACGTAGGAAACCTGAGCCTGGATCTATTCTTGGGCTTCTAATAGCTCGTGTCTAACGTGCTGAAGAGAGAACATTATCAGCCTGCTCTTTAGTAGGGGGGTGTAGCAGCTGGGCTTAGCTGATATGATGGCCACTTTTAGCCCTCCTGGGTTTGGACAGGAAGGAAACAAAGAAAGAGAATGGATGGCAGGCCGGAAAAGATATAGGTGACAGCTTCACTGATGTCTATTTGTGTTTGAATCCCTAGGCTGAAGAGAGGCGTCTCCTCCTTTAAAGGAATTCAAAATAGTATAATCTATGCTAGGAATATGAACTCTGGATCAGGTTTGCTCTAGAGAAAAACAGTTCTGATTACTATTTTCTGCCTATTGCTGAAAAATGTTTAACAAAACAATTGTCCAAACCATTTAGGCTGACTATTAGAGTGCTGTAAAATACCTTAGGGAAAAAAACAGGAGGCAGGGCTTGCAGCAGACATATAATCAATATAATCCTGTAACATTATAGTTAGACTCTAATTTTTTTTTTTTTTTAATATGTTCACCTCTCTCTGATTTTGTTATGTGCTGGACAGAACAGATTTTTACCCAATTCCTCAATCAGGAAAGAGAGTCTTGATAATGTTAAGAGACGCAGATCCTATCAAGGTTTCAAAAGTGGCCCCCTCATGTTTATAAGGATCATTCCACAAGGTATATATGTGCATTACTAAAATATTTTTTCCCCGCACTTGTTTTGCTAGTTACAACAATTTTTGTCATTGGTTTACTTTTTATAAATGTGTGCTCCGTTCTCCCCAACGGTTACTCTGATTCCTATTATTTCTTTTGTTACCAGACAAACTCGAACCTTTACAGGCTGCTAGTTGGTGTCCACACAAAACAATCACTAAATTTGAGTTGGAGACACTGAGAATTTTTTAGTGCAATCTGCCCAATCTGAACTCTTTCCTTCAGAAACACTTTGCCTTTAAAAAGAAATTCCCAGCATGAACCTCATCAGAAGCGACATGTAACAGACAGTACATGTGGTGTTTGGGCAGGCAGCAGAGAATTGAAAAAGAAGGTTTCACTTTTTCTATCCCATGGCATGTGCAGAATGTACATGTGGCCCAAGCTGACATCAGGCATTTGAAGCAAAAAAACTGCTAAAAGCATCAGCTTCTGTTAATTCGCTTTGTCAGACATTGTCTTAATTAAAAAAAAAAAAAATACTACCGCTAGAAAGGGTAGTGCAGCTGAGCTACAACTGCTTCAGTTGTTTCTGACAGTCACAATTGCAGACTAACGGAACAGCTTTGGGTTCAGTCCTGCTGTCCTCACTGAGCCCAGGCTCGAGCTGTTACCAGCAAGGACTGCAGGCTCTGTATTACAGAGAGCATAAAGCTTCTGTTTATGTTATTAGTACCTGTGTTTGAAAGGTAAAATGTTTCTCGCTAGTGACCCTGCAGACGGGAGCTCAATAGTGCCAGGTATAGTCCTTCCGATTTGGTTATCTGCAAGGGAGTCTTCGCAGTTTAATAACTATATATCATAGACCTTCAAAAATATTCTTCAGCATAAAAACCAAGGCTGCTATACTGTATAGTTTGACCACTATAAAAATAAGCTCCAAAAATATCAAATACAAAGTGTTAAATATTTATGTAGGTGTCACTCATTAGTTCCTTTGCTTAAACCCCACCACCCTTATTTTCCATGTCAGAGGTACAAATATGCCCCTCATTCTAGTTCATTTCAAACAAGTGTTTTTGGCTATAAGCACTGGGAGGTGATACGCATTTTCTTATTTTCAGGGTTCACAAAGGGTTATTGTGGTTTTCATAAATTACAGTGAAAGTAATGATAGATGTAAGATTTGTATGGAGCATAGTTTTATGCTTGTGACATACAAGAGGAGGAATATGACTTTAAATTGGTGACAGAGATAATTTTTCTGTGCAGCATATTCAGATAGATGTTTTCCATACAAGGCCCCATTGCTCTCTCCACACAGACCAGATTGCTTCCATTTGTGAACCTCCCAAGTCTGGCCTACTCCCCTTCAAGTACAACTCTATCACATATGTCTATTTTCCAAACTTACTCCGCCTAGGAAACAAAAATGAGAATAGGTGGCGTGTACTGAGTGAGGATCTAGAGAAATGGCTGGGAAGCAGGTCAAGGTGGGCAGAGGAGCCTAGGATGTGCACGAGACATAGAGAAAAGGTACATCCACATATGTGTGGATATACCCAAGGGCCTGAGGAGGCTTCAGCCTCTGTTTCTCCGATGGCGCTGGTTGGCCAAGCAAGCGTACTCCCACCTCACAGGGAGCCGCTGCTGTTGTGCAACACAGCACTTTGGACCAGGGCTGTATCCGCCCGGGACCAGCCCCAATCTCCCCAGGCCCCTCAGTACACCGTAAACCAGTTCTGCGGAGACTGAAGGGAGAGTCACAGCATCAAGGAAACACCAGCTGGGGGGAACGTAACATGGAAGATCAAACGTAGGGGAGGTGGTGAGGGTACAAAGAAAGATTTTTGCATTGAGAAGGGCTGAGAAGAACAGAGTTTCATCCTGAGAAACCAGAGATTTTCCAGAAAATGAAAAAAGCTGGAGGATCTGAGGAGTATTGTCAGCCCACCTTCACGGAGCTCAGCTCTTGCGAATACAGAGGCCACTTGGTGTTTTCTTTTGGACTATATTAAAAACAGTGAATCTGCATGTGAAGTTAGCGAAAACTGCAGTTGCTTAGAAGCACTGAAGGAAAGCAGGGAAGCATTTCACAGAAAATATGTCTTAAAAATGTATTAGTACATTATAGACAGTTTTACACTCTCTGTAAGAGAGTGGCTGTGTTATGATGCATATATATATTAGTCCAATTGTGCTCTGAATTTACTGCATCAAGCCTAAAGGCTGAACTCAAGCATTGCTATGAAATAGATAAAAATTATTCCTGCTGTAGAGGCAAATATCTTTACAGTTATCTTCAGAATAACCATTAACCCCTCCACAAGGGGAATACAACTGCAACCAGGCAGTTTGTAGATCAGTACCAACGCACCCAGATCACAACCAGTGGGAAGGGTCAATTATGCCTTTCTAGTGGCAGCAGCTTAGCTTGTGGATGAGAATAGCTGCTCTAGTGTCTCTGGAATAGCAGCACAGGGCTGTCAGGAATAGGGTGCAAAATGAGCATGAAGGTGGCTCCAGCCCGGCTCTCCCGTCTCACGGCTCAGCACACCAGTCAGCAGTCACCGCACCCAGCACAGGCATCCCACTACCGCAAGACTATCGGCACCTTCCAGCAGAAGAATTCATTCTGTCCACGACTGTGCACGTGCATGCACAGACTCTTCTGTTCCCACCGTATTTTAATTATTGTCAAAAATTCTAGCAAACCTATCAGTCTTTTCTTTGCTACAAGTTGAAATAAATATGCTATTCATTTTCTTGACAGATCTTCAGCGTAACTATAAGAAAAGCAGAGTACTTTCCCCCTTAGATTACATCAAAAGGCCTTCTTTGTTTTGTTAGGTAAATCAGGCTTTTCTCATATTACCTCCCCACGTTCTAGTCCTTCAGTGGTAAGCAACGGTAACAGTTTTATGAAACAAATGTTTAAACAAGAAAGCTCAGAAGTCTTGATATGCTTTTGGGAGCTGAACATTCTCACTCACTAAGTAGTTGGACAATTAAAATTAAGTGCCTGAAATCACTAGTAGTAAATTAAGAAAACAAAGCTGTGACTCTTTGTTTAAAAATACAACCATGGTTTTTGTTCTAAGTAGACTTCTACAGAAGACAAACACATATGCAAAACAAGAAGCAAGAAATCCACCTATCAATCAATTACTTGTCACTTTAGACTTGGTAACCTCTGATACTGCTGCTGCAGCACAAATATACCATTACTCAAAATTCAATATTGGAAACCCTACACAGAGAAATGCACATTTTTGAATGAAACGCACGCCTTTGATAATGTGCACCACAATGTTGGTGAACTCACATGCTAACACGGCGCAGAAAAAGGCCTGGGTTTCTGAAAGACTGTGAAAGCTCAGCAAACGCTCCGAGGGAGCCCGAGGTCCCCACTGGGGCTCACTGGTCCGACTCCACTCCTCCTCAGCAGCCACCACAAGAGCCTTCCAGAGAGATGCTGGTGGTCTTGGCAGCGCTCCCGGTGGACAACTGTCCACCTCACACCTGGCTCAGCCTCGGCTGAGGCGCAGTAATGAACAGGCTGACAAAACGAACCCAAGTCTCCCTCCCGAGGGAAGATACTTTTGATCAGTGTTGAGCAACATATGCAGGCTTGAGCAGGGGGGCATGCAGGCAGCTCAGGAAAAAGCGTGCACTGCTGTAACTAAACTGCAGATTAAGCTGAGGACTGACTGCTGTTTCCTAAGCTCCAGATAAGGAGCCTTCTGGAGAGTAAGAAAAAAATTAAAGAGAAAAAAGAGCAGTAATTGTACTTTTACTTTTAAATTATTGTGAATTTAGGCTATATTAGAGCAGCATTTGTCTCAGTTTAAGATAGTATATTTTTCAGCAAAGACCCTCAGTAGGGAAGATGCTTTTGTAGTTACTGGTTTGTTTCTAACGTCTCTGAAACCGTAACATTACCTGCTCAGCAAGTATTTACCTATGAATGAATATTTGGGCATCCCTCATGTTATCTCCTTACATAAAAACTGTGATATGGGATCATAATGTACTTAAAGTCTCTTCAAGTAAAATAATCCTAATGTTATTGACCTCCTTTACTGCAACATCAGATTTTTAATTCCCTTTGAAACAAATCGTATCGGGGAGATAAAATGGCATTTGCAGGTGTAGTAAGAGGCCTGATTTCATTGAGACATACAGAGGAGTTTAGAGTTCTATTGTGTGACAGTAGAGAAACGACTAAAACCTATTTCTGTTACACATCTGGACACAAAAGCTTTCATCCTGACGCAGAATAACTCCCGTGAGCTGTAATGTGAACTACAGAGAGTCCTGTAGAGCACGTAAAACCCCACCAAGAGCCCAGTCCTGTGTTGCTAAAAACAAAAGGAATTTTGCCTTTAATAGGACCAGGCCCCTTGTTTGCATAAAGAGCAACTTGTCAAACAGAATACAAATGTCAAGCTGGTATGTTATAGCCACAAGCACAATAGCCCCAATCTTGTTTTTAACTAAGCAAATCCCAGAGAGAGCAGTTTTCCCCCCAAATCTGGGCATTGGCTACAAATTCAATGAATCGGTGTCTCAAAGTGTTCACGAAGGATACAGGAAATTTGCAGAAGGGCACGAGCTTCTCATTTCAAAGAGAGGGAAACTGTATGTTTTCATTATAAAAAATGAGGGTGTGAAAAAATCCTAAACATACAATAGCTCTTTCAAGTATAAAGTTCAGAATTAGATCTCCCAAGTTTCCCGTACGTTAAAAGAACACCACAGAATAACGATCTAAAAATCCTTCACAAAAAGCCAACAAGCAAGGATGAAGCAGTACCCGCCTGGGGGCCAATTGCCTCTCCAGCAGCGGTAAGGCTGTTACTAGGCTTGCAGTACCATTTGTTCCATTACACAATCTCCTGAAGCCTTTTACAGAGAGCTAAAACAACTGCCTGTACCAACACGACACATGGCTTTCCATCCCGACTCTTTGCTAATCCAGACGCTCCAACCATCTTTCTTTAAGATGCCATATGGTTGGCAGAAGCCTGTAGATCTAGCAGCACATCTGCTTGTATGTTACTTCTCCCCTCCAACTCCCCCCTCCACACCACAAAAGAGAGAGCAAATAATTATTTAACATGTAACCAGTTAAACTGCATTTAAAGAGGACGGGGATTATTTAGCTTTAGATATTTTAAAAATATAGATTGTCACAGAAAATCGTTTGTCTCTCAGTGATTTGCGAAACAGAGAAACAAAACAAAGAAATGAGAGGCACATGGGCAAAATGATCGCTGCATTTGAATTATTTAAATGACTGCCATTTCAGACCTTATGCCCGAAGATTTATTTCCCACATTAGTGTGCCACTGAAGAAGGGACTGAATTTTCTCTCTGCTTTTGTCAGAGGTGAATCAGACAAGCAGACTAGGAAACTATAATACAATACACCAAACCATGCTTTGTTAAGCAAGCAGAGTGAGTCTGTATGCTAATGACTCTGCAGGAATACACTGACACACTGATTTTTTTTTTTTTTTTTGGTGTGATGAGTAAAGATTATTGACACTGTTGAAATCCTGGTTGCACTGGCATGCAGGCATCCAGGTTGTCTCTTTAGAGTCCAGACACTAGGAAGACAGGCTGCAAAAATAATTTCGTTTGTGATGAGTTATCATTTGACCATTTATGGCATAATTGACTATAACAGAAAAGAAAATATACACTTTGGAGCCTGAAATTAAAAAAAAAAAAAAGACCTAGAACATAGAAATTATAAATAAATGTTCCTATAAAACTCTCATCAACCACTCTGTGATGAATAACCATCTCAGTTAACGAAGGACAGGCAGAGATGGAAATGTGTAAGGACAGACGGCACAATTTTGCAACTCTGTCTGCTGAGGATTTGCAGCACCTTTTGTTCAGAAACACTATTTCCTCGTTCAAATTTTCATGCATCAGTAAAATAAGACATCAAAGAGATAAAAGATAACAGCTCTACCTCAAATGCTGCTCACATGTATTGTTCATGTGATTATCTGTGCAGAGAGAAGCAGTATGTAGCATAAGGACCATGAAGCACATGTGTATGTTCTAGCGTTTTTCAAGAAGAATAGAAACTAGACATCTATTTGCTCCAAATAGTCTCCCCCCATCAACTCTCCATTGCAATGAGCACAGAACGTTCCTCTGCCTTCACAAAAACAGCTTTCCTTACAATATGGGAATGCTTGTGTTCGACTAGATAATGTACAAATTGTTTTTCCCCTCAGCTATTTAGGCGTTAGAGTTCCTAAACAAACGATGGGGAGACTGTGTCCTACCCTCACAGAAAGAGCAGACCAATGTTGAGGCTCTGGTTCAAACCAGTACTTTTGAGGACACAATACTCGGTTTCTAAGCCGTTTATTTAT
>WAAD01002053.1:2940-16047 GCA_013389945.1 Fregata magnificens
CCATTTTCATTGCATTTGTATATTTATTCTCCTTTATAGGCCCAAAATTATGTGGTCCTGGAGGGACTCCAACCCAACAGCAACTACAATGTAGAACTGCAGGCAGTAACACATTGGGGTCAGATACGCCTAAAAAGTGCTAAGGTTTCTCTCCATTTTAGCACAACTCAGGACACCAGGAATAATAGTGAGTAATTGTTTTCAAACACCTGAATGCTTTATCTCTTCTTTATCTGGTATTTGAATGTTTTATATAATGATTTCTCAAATAATTAAAAAAAAATTTCTTAAAGCTTTCTGGTTTATAACATAGTGATCCCGTCTTGGTGAAGTTGAGTAACCTTTTAATATTAAATTTCTTATCTAAAAATTGGTGACAGTTTTTGCCTAATTCTTTATCTTAGATACTACTCACCTGAAATAAACAAATGCAATGAAAATGGAAGCATTTGCATGACTATGCTGTTAATATTTTTTAAATGAAATACAGGTATAAATACTTACTATATTTGTCAGTGGCTGGAATAAAACTATTTCTGTGTCTTTGTCTTAACTGGACAGTTTTAGCTTGCAATGCTTTTCAAAATCCTGACTATTTTGAGTAGCCCATTAATTCAGATTCTTGGACCACATGAATATGTATCTACTATGAACTGATATAAAACATCAACTCTTCTGTTAGGGAATCTAAAATGTTCCATGCCTGACAAGCAATAAATTCTCAAGAAATTATTGCACACATAGGACCCACATTCAAATTAGAATCTTGAGATCTTGAGATGTCAGGCTATTTCTTGTTAAGATCTTCTTTAAAACCTCACATGCTAATTAATATAATTGAAAAACATATCTGAATCTGAAAGTAAACTATGATTCTTAGTCTTAGTTAAATGCTATTTGTATAATTACAATACAATACCAAGTTACTGCCCTAACTGCTGATGTGTCTCTGATTAACCAATACAGCAAAATTCTGATAATATGATGTTAAAGAATGTAATTTTAAATATCTTGTCCTGACTCCGTTTCATTTTCCATCCATTTACCTTATTTTTTTTGAAGTACACTCAAAGTTTAAACTTTACTTGTCGCCACTTTCATAACATAACTATAATTACTCTCACCCTAACCTAAGCAATTGCTATTGTTGCTGGACCCTTCTGCAAGCATATTCAGTTTGGATATACATAAAATATTTTAAAATAGTTGTTAGTTATGACAGACCTTCATATCTACAGTTACTTCCCATTTTAATGTACCAAGAAGATAAAATAGACCTAAAGATCCTTCTTCTTCCCAAATTAAGCTCAGTTTTACTACCTTTTTGGTCCACCTTAAGAGACAGGAGACGGCCAAGTTTTCAACTGTTCAATACACCGAGTCTTTGCTTGAAATCCATACCAGAATACGAGCTTGAATATCCACAGTGTGTATGTAAGGCAAGTTTGGGTTAAATCGTCAGTGAAGCCCAATGTAAGTGAATATAAGAGTTCTGCCCTTTCCATACTGGGTCTCCTAGATAGTACCTGTGCTTTCTGTCAACCCCCTCGATCTTCTTGTCTCTTCTGATTAGAAGTTTCTGTGAAGTTCTGGATCTCAGTGCTAAACTTTAAGGTGTTTAGTTTTCAGTCCAATCATCTTGACTGGCATTTCACCAGATTATGTCATAGGTCTGAGAAAGAACATGTAACTGAGTCTCACTGATCAAGTCACAGGAGGAGGCTGGTGCCTGGACTTCACCTGAGGCTGAGGCTGAGCTGTGTCCTGGTAACTGGGACGAAATTCTAGGTGCCATTATATACACCTAGCCAAGGTGACATCGGGCAAGCTGTTGAATTTCTTTCTCTCATTTTACTATGAGAATAGCTTTATAAACTTTCCCCTCTTGGGAGCAGGGATAATTAATGAACTGATGTTTGTCAGGCTTTATTGTTAGTCCTGAGATTAGGTCAGATGATCATAGTCTTTAAACATGATAGTAAATAAAGACCCCCTATATAACAAAAACCCTCTAAACTGAAGCTGAGTAATTGAGATTGGAGTGTGTCATTTTTGGTACCATTCTATACTTCTGTGAGAAACTCTTTCACTGGTAGTGCTGTGTCAACTCTCCATGGTCTCACTAATGATCAGTCTGTTGTGGTCTATATCCCCAGCGGGTTTGTGTTGGGAGAGGAAGATTTTTGTTTCACTTTTGCCTCTCCAAAACATTGCGTTTTTCAGAATCTGATGCAGATCACATCTGATTTATTACTTACAAATCCTCTACCAAATGGAGCTCATTTACCCTATACCTCACATGTGACTTTGGTGGTCCACTCCAGTGGCACCCTTTTCCCGCCATCATCACAGCTAGGTTTAAATTCCTTCCACAATTTTGCTTGGATAATCTGCCCTCTCCTTGATTGTTTTGCTCCAGAAAACAGTCCATCAGTAGTTTCTGGGGAAGTCTGCTATCTACTAATGTCTAATTAATATAGACTTTCTAAAGCCTTGTGCTTTATATCACTTTACTGTGGTGACCTTTTTGGACTAAAAGGTTCATGAATTGTCGTATTGTTTTTTAAACCAGAGTAATACTATACTAAGAGCAATATTTTTGTTTTCTCATATACTTCATATATAGTATCTGACTGTTATGTTCAAGTTGCGAACATCCATTTAGGTAACGAGCAGTATTTTCTTTTTAACTGTAAATCAGTGCCTGCGAGAACTAAAACACATATTTGTTTTACAGTAGAGTACTTCAATAATAAGTTTATAGGCAAATCTGAGCATCCTTTCTGTTAAAGCCATGAAGTAAAGGATTCAAGATTCTCTGAGCCTAAACTACTGATATTGCACATTTCTGTGGATAGAGCACTCTGCTAAGAAGTGTATTTGGACCTTTTTGGACATTTTAAAAAAATGGCTAAATTATAGCTTACGTAGAAAAGCAAATAAAAACTACTCCTGGAGGAGATGCAGATTTATCTTCTGAATCTCACTGAAGTTAGTTAGGTACAGAGCCAGTCCTGCTTGAGGTACTTTTGAGAATACTCAGAAGCAGATGGAGTAATATGAAAATGAAAAAAAATATTGCCTGAAATATTATCTAGGACATGACATTCATGGCCCCTCTTTATTTGGGGACTTCCATGGCCTTTGGGAAGTACTTCCAGAAGCAACATGCCAATTTTGCTGAAGTCCCACTGTCAGTTGCTCTGCTCTCTGTGGAATTTAGCTCTAGTTTTTTAGGTGTCTGTTCCTGTTGTCAGAATAGAGAGTAGTCCATAACCTGCTGAAGTAATTTAGTCCTACAGACCTCTGTGAGCTTTGACCCTAGCCCTCTGGCATTATATTCCCCCACACTCAGAAATGCATTGCCTCACTATATTTGTATGCTTCACTTCTGGGAAATGCAGCAAGACTCTCTTTCTTGATCTTTATATAGAAATATTCTAAATTGGTGTCCTGGTTTTTCTGGAAGTGGAGCAGACAGAGAACAGCAAAGCAGAGATTTGGTAAAATTAAAATACTTTAAATTGAGGTCTACCTAATAGATTTAAGTTTGTACTTCTCTCTATCACTTTTTGATTTCCTTTTAGGTAGTATAAACATTATGGTTACCTTGAGAAAGAATTTGCTTAAGTTTGGTAGTTTCACTTTAATTTAAAACAAGCAAAGAAAATGTAAAATTGTATCAGATTAAGCAAAGGATTGACAAAGTAAAATTTGGCCAAAAAGCAAGTTGGTTTCAGATGAAGCTACACGTAGGGCACAATGCTCAAGTTTACACGTTACTCAAGGTAATTATTGAAACCTGAGTCTTTCCCTCTTTCTCTCAAGTATGTAGTTAATAATTTGCCACTTCCTAATTATTAGAATCTTTACTTTTCATTTAGGTGTATTATTGAATTCAATACAGCTTTTTTTGTTAATTTGATGCAAATACTGTCCTCTTAATCAGAACTGATATATTTGCAAGTGTGCAATGAAAATGCAGTTTGAATCCGCATTGCTGCCTTTTCAACTGAAAATATCTAGAAGTACTGTCAACCCTGCTAAATGTTGATGAACTGTTGCCAAACGAAATCCTGGATGAAGGACATCCCGTTACCATTGCTTGTCAGAAGCTAGGCACATAGCACCAAGGGAATCGCTCAAAGTTAATTCTGCTCTTACAATGTTTTCCTAAGCATTCACTGTTCACTGTTGGAAACAGGAAAGTGGGCGAGAAAGATCTTTAATCTGACCAGAGTGTTCTTATATAGCATACCAAAGAACTATATTTACTTTGATGTAATAACCACATGTGGCACTCTGTAGGTTACACTTAATGCCATCCTTGGGTTTTGGATATATCCAAACACTGCACAAATGTAAAGACCATGAATGATTATACAGACCTACTGCTAGATACTATGCCTGTTTAAAAAGTCAATATGTTAACACTTCTTGTTCTTGGGGATATAAAAACACTCCCTTTCCTTATTATTCTTTTGAAAATTTACAGAGCATTTTCATGTTAAAATGTATTTATCTTTTTCTCTCTCTGTCCAAAATATTTTTTTTTACTGAATTTCAAACAAATGATATGCTTTTCAACCATTATGGACAGTTTGTTCTTTATATTATTTTCATTTAGGTAAGATATTGAAATAAGATAATTAGGATTAAAGATAGTATTATTTTCTGAATTTCAGCACTGTTAACATAGTCATTATACGGCACTGTACTTAAATAAATAATTCCTGATTGTTCTGTGTATTGCAGAGGAACAGACATCTTCTGCTGGGAAACCCCAGAAAGGACTGGTAGATCCTTACCCAACATTTCAAAGAAGAAAAACCACTCGTTTTCTTAAAATTGGAACTCCTTTCTATCAAGACAATCAACTTCAGGTCAAAGTCTACTGGAAGAAGACAGGTTTGTCAAATTTTTATTTTACTATTTTTTCTAAGGAGGAATTCTCATCAACTGCCTCAGAGTTGTAGAACATTGATATAATATAATGAACCTTGTACAATCATTCAAAGTTATATCCTACACCCATCCTTCCTTCCCTTCACCTTCATGTTAGAGTGAAACATTGCCTTTCCTCTTTCTGTTGTGGATGTGTAAATGTCTAGCAGAGGGAAATGATGTGAATCAGCTATCCAAAAATTACAGTCAGTCATGTTGGGACACTGAATCTTCCCAGAGCTGATATAATTTTTAGTTCAGTGGAAATTGCTTCTGTAAAGTTTTCAGTACGGAAGTAGAATTTGGCCTTATGTTCAACAGAGCTTTTGTGGTGATGAATGTTGTCTCCCTGGAGTGTGGTTGGAGGGTCTCAAAAACATACAGTTCCCAGGTGGATTTTCTGCTGATGCCACTGCAGTATCACTTGTTGGACTTTGTCAGTTGAGAAATGAGTCAGGAAACGAATGTATATGGAAATCATGCAGTGATGTCACAAAAACGAAATGTAGTTTGAACCACAAAATTTAGAGTTATATTGGCTCATGTTAAGGCCCCAATAGGCTTTATGCCAAACTTTATCAGTCACCTTGAATTAGAACAGGATGAATAGCTGGCCACAACCACTGGAAAAATCTTTAAGTTGGTTTTCTGCTAGGCTGCATGCACCCTTCTGTTTTTTAGAAAAATCTAACAACAATTTTATGTTTATGTCTTCCAGTCTAAAGGAAAATGCCATAAATTTTAAGTGTCTAATCAGATTCAGAAACCAAAAAAGGGATTTTCCTTTCTTGCCCTCTAGGAGCATATAGGTTGTTACACTTTGCTCCAGCTTAGCCATAACAGGTTCACATGCTGTTATTTGAAAATGTGCTAACACTGTTAGTGTTTTCACTTGGAGCAATCTACATGTGTAGCAGTAGCACATATATAAAATTGATACAGTTTTTGTTTTTGAAATAAAGGGCTACAAAATGGATAATCACCTTTTCTTCTGGAATTTTTCAAAGAATTTTAGAAATATTTAAGTTCTTTTGGGTTTAGGTGTATGCAGCACCACCCTGAATGAGGAAAGGCTGTACAACCATTCAATTATGCTATGTAACATAAGAATATGTCATGCTGGATGGTGTGGGTTGTGAGAGAGATCTTTTGCTTCTTAAAAAGTGCCTGCCTGTTTGAGTAGTTACCTCTCTAGCCCTGCTGTATCAAATATTTTAAAATCAAATGCTTATTCCTCCATAAAATCTGCAAGCTTTGGCTCAGCCTGACTACACACACATTTTAAATGTTTGTCCCTATCTTGGCTATGCTAATTTTCTTTTTTATAGCTTTCCCCATTATATTTCATTCTGGAGGTCATCTCCAAGCATGTAGAGGAAAAGTAGGTTATCAGAAGTAGTCAACATGGATTCACAAAGGGGAGATCATGCTTGACCAACCTGATAGCCTTCTGTGATGGCATGACTGGCTGGGTAGATGAAGGGGGAGGAGTAGATGTTGTTTACCTCGACTTCAGCAAGGCTTTCGACATTGTGTCCCATAACATCTTCATAGGTAAGCTTAGGAAGCGCGGGTTAGATGAGTGGACAGTGAGGTGGATTGAGAACTGGCTGAACGGCAGAGCTCAGAGGGTTGTGATCAACAGCGCAGAGTCTGGTTGGAGGCCTGTAACTAGCGGTGTTCCCCAGAGATCTGTACTGGGTCCAGTCCTGTTCAATATAGTCATCAATGAACTGGATGAAGGGATAGAGTGTACCCTCAGCAAGTTTGCTGACGATACCAAACTGGGAGGAGTGGCGGATATGCCAGAAGGCCGTGGCTGCCATCGAGCGAGACCTGGACAGGCTGGAGAGCTGGGCCGAGGGGAACCTCATGAAATTCAACAAGAGCAAGTGTAAGGTCGTGCACCTGGGGAGGAACAACCCCATGCACCAGTACAGGTTGGGGGTTGACCTGCTGGAAAGTAGCTGTGCTGAGAAGGCCCTTAGAGTGCTGGTGGACAGCAGCCTGATCATGAGCCAGCTCTGTGCCCTTGTGGCCAAGAAGGCCAATGGGATCCTGGCATGCATCAAAAGGAGTGTGGCCAGCAGGTCGAGGGAGGTTATCCTCCCCCTCTACTCGGCCCTGGTGAGGCCACATCTGGAGTACTGTGTCCAGTTCTGGGCTCCCCAATTCAAGAAGGACAGGGAACTGCTGGAGCAAGTCCAGCAGAGAGCTACGAAGATGATCAGGGGACTGGAGCATCTCTCTTGTGAGGAAAGACTGAGAGACCTGGGTTTGTTTAGCCTGGAGAGGAGAAGATTGAGGGGGGGATCTTGGTACTGCTTATAAATATCTGAAGGGTGGGTGTCAAGAGGATGGGGCCAAACTCTTTTGAGTGGTGCCCAATGACAGGACAAGGGGCAATGGGCACAAATTGGATCACAGGAAGTTCCAGCTGAACATGAGAAAAAACTTCTTCACTGTGAGGGTGACAGAGCATGGGAACAGACTGCCCAGAGAGGTTGTGGAATCTTCTTCTCTGGAAATATTCAAAACCTACCTGGACGCAGTCCTGTGCACCCGGCTCTGGGTGTACCTGCTCAAGCAGGGTGGTTGGACAAGATGATCTCCAGAGGTCCCTTCCAACCCCTACCATTCTGTGATTCTGTGAAGGGTGGAATAATTTAAAGTTTAAATAAAAGTTGAGGCATTTTTAGTTGTGAATACTAAGTTTACCAAACAATATGCTTTTGGTTATTCAAAGTGAGATTTATATATTTTGAGCTTGGGACTGATCACGTTAAACTTTAGCCTTCTGAAAGTGAGATGTCAACTCATTGTCCAAGCTCCTTTTATAGTCAAAAAAGAAAAGCAGGTGACTTACGAAGCAATTCACCCCACACAGCAGCTGAATTATTATCTGAAGATGCCTCTCTTCCTTACTGAGTACAGAAGGGAGCCTAGACAACTCATTTGTAGAAGGCTTAGAGATGCCTCTCTCTGACCTGAGGTTCAATTCTGAGCAGTTTGAACTGAAAAAATTGAGAGACAAGATTCAAAGATGAGGAGACTATGATGTCTCCCACAGGTGTAAGGCCAGGTTCTGCAGCTCACAGTCTACAGGCAAGATTCAGCCCAGTGGAACAATCAATCCAGCTGCAGCCCTTTTCCTGCCAGCCTGTTTCCAGAAGAAAGATTATGTGTCCTGTGACCAAAATGCCAGCGCCCCTAGTGAAATTCACCTTACAAGTAGTATTCCAAATTCACTGTTATAGTTAATGGAGGAAAAATCATGACCAGTACAGCAATATTCATTTTGTTCCAAAGTAGATATCTTGAACTAGGTGTCCACTAATTGTAATGGTAACTTGGATATTGAGCTTATAAGTAGATGTTACACCGTAGTTACTTAAATGTTGTCATGTAAATCTGGAGCTGAATCCCACACTGTGTTACATACCTGGAAGTAATATTTGTAGTAAAAGTTATAAATGCCTATAAAAAGAAATAAGGTAGTCAGCATTCTCGTAGTGTCTGAGACAACAGGTAATTAAGATTAAATGAAGGCAGGGAATATTTTATAGCTTGGAAATAACAGTGTTTGGAAGTGGTGTAATCTTCACAACTGGAGATCTTCAAAGCCAGATATGGCACAGATCTGTTAGAAATTACATGGATTTACATACTGTCACCTTGGGCCAGGGATGGACTAGCTGAGTTCCTGAGTTGCTGACTGTACAGCTGACTCATCTTGTGTGAATCTGTGTGCATCCAGTTGTACAAGGGGGACACCCAGAGGTCCATTTTGGTCACGTGGTGGGAGCAAGCTCTGTCTCGTGCACTAGGGTGTTTAGGTATATGCCCCAGCCACGCAGTGGAAGTTGCCTTCATTTTTCTCACATAACGAACAGTGATAACAAAGGTGTGTGAAGAGAGGCAGAATATGGCAGTTTGTCACAGTTACTTTTTTCTTTTCTTTTTTAAAAAGAAAATATTTGTGTTCTGAGTGACAGCATATGCAGTGACTCAGCAGGAGCCATTGTGTCATGTGGAACTGAAATATAGCCAGTTACCTGCTCCTGAGAAGCAAGCAGCTTCTATAAGCTCTTACAGGAGTTTGGAGGTTACATAGTACATGGGTGAGGTACTGACTGTAAATTTACTAGTGCCAATTTATGGCAGAGCAAGTTTTTTTCACTGTGCAAGGAACGCTGCAGGAGAAGCATATTGGCTGTGTCTTGCCTTTATGAAAGACAGCAGTTACTGGAGCCAGCTGCATTGGGAACTGTACCCACACGTCTTTCTCCCTTATGGACTGCACTGTCTCAAGTCGTGTTTAGGGAGTTGTAGGAGGTATAAGAGTGCAGCAACTATAATAGGAAATACTGAGAGAGAATTTACCTCAGCCTACTCCATGGCCTAGCGTCTAGGCTATTTTCATTGCAGATAGGCAATCAGAGTTCAAATCCTTCCTGACAGGGAAATTACCTCTTAGTCTTCTACATCGTGGGTGAAAACAGGAGTCCCTGCTGTTTGCTCTAATGTTCTCATTGTTTTGTAGTTTGCTACTAAACAGAACACTTTTTTTGGTACAGGAACACAGCCATTCTATAGTCCTAAATTAGGATGTGGGACTTTAAAACAAATAAAAATTAAGAAAATATAATGACACCATATGAAATAGCTATATTGATAATGGTAGGAGTTTCCATGACACAAAAAATAACACAAGAAATACGAGACCCAAGCTTGAATATGTTGGACATTTGTAAATTAAGCAAAATTCCAGTTGGTTGTTGCAATCTTTGCTTTGTCTGGTTTGATTTTCAAGTTTTTTTGTACTTTCTGTGATGGACTTCATGGTCCTAACAAGAGATGGTTACGGTGGTGATGAAATAAATGAGTTATTTAGATTTTGGATTTTTTTAAGATGAAGACATTTAAAACAGTCCGATATGTTGATATAGAGTGTCTTTTAGCTGTAATGAAAACTTTAACAACTACTAAAACCGCAGTCTTTCACTTGTAAGAATGTTACTAATTTTCTATACTAATAGCTGCTCAGAAATTTTTGTTGTATTCCTGAATTCAGTGGCCCTACCATTCTACTTAGACCTGAGATTATTATTTTTTTTTTAATTCTGTCCAAAACCAAGATGGCTCTATAGAAGAGTTTTGTACTGCCTCCCAGCATCCAGCACCACAGCACACCACAGATTACAGAAACAAACAGAAGGAAAGGCTTGTGTGGATTTCTTGCAGTCTCAGACCACTTAAGAAACACAAACGTGTTCCTAAGGTTGTTTTAGATTATTACTTTACTTTCATTGATCCCTTTGTTAGCTGAGAAATTGTTTTGCTTTTGAATTTGAACCATTTTACTCTCTATAAAGAGGACAAAATAGAACAGAATCATAGAATAATTTAAATGAGTTGAAAAGGACCTCTGGAGGTCAGGTGGTCCAACCATCTGCTCAAAGTAGAACTCTGAAGTTAAATCAAGTTGTTCAGTCCTATCTGTAAGGCCCTATAACAGATGTTGTTATTGTCTTCTGAATGACAGGGAATTTGTCCTTTACGAATATCAGGCTGCAGAGGCCACCTAGTAGTTTATTGCAATGTACCTTAGGATTTCCAGAATGTACGGTGATGTGTCTTGACATTCAAAGGTAGCTCTTCCATTACTACGAAGATTTATTCCTCAGTGTGATTTGCAGATGTGCCTCTAGGAAGCCAGTGAAAGACGACAATGATGACATCAGGGCTGAGGCTCTTAGTTTTATATCATCCCTCTGGATAGAATTCATCAGACCTCTATCCTGTGCAACAACTGCAATAGAGGGGGTGTTGCAAACTATTACTGAACTGGCTTTATTATACAGTAAAGAGGTTATTGCTTTTCAGTACTCAGAAACTGAACACAGTATTTGAGTTAAAGTATAAGTATGTGGATGGAAGATCCTATTTCCGTATGTATGCATCATAACGCGCCACAGTTTGGTAGCAGGAAAGACTTATTTAGGCCAGTTCTTCAAGTGTCATTTCTTAAGTCCCATTAGCTTCAGTAAGCATGAGGCATGAATGGAATGTAGGATCTGGACTTTACATTAAAATAAATCTCTTTCTGAAATAATCTTTCAGTTTGAATGCTTCGGTATGATGGCAATAATAACTTTACTTCAGGATGTATGCTAGCAAAAACTCCACACTTCAAGCAGTACAAGGTGCTTAGCAAATGCACATAATTTTGCCAGACAGAGTCATCAGAAAAGCATATTGTAATTATATGAGTACAATAGCTTCTTTCTGAAAGAAGCAAATGTCTTTTACTTGCTGCCTCTGACTTAGGCCTGGGATTAGAGAAACACAGTACATTCCTTAAACAGCATGAATCCCACTTTTGTAAATGAAAAGAATTTGCTTGTGGCCAGATTTTTTGGCCATCTCAACTGTGTGAAATTAGAAATTATGTGCTATTTATGTCAAATAGTGAAATCAGCTTAAACAAATCACTTTTAACTCCTTGGTGCTGGAGTCACAGAGTACCATCCATTACCAAGAATGGATGCACTCTGAACCTCCTACTTAAAAGGATTAGCTACTTAGAATAATTAAGATCCTCAGTATCTTGTGCACTAATCAAGACTGAAAGTGTGAAAATAAAACAATCCTTACATTTCCTCTGTTCCTCAGTGGTTTGGCAACTAGAGAGCTGAGGTTTTGGACTTCAGCTGAAAAGCCTTCAAGTTGCTGCAAATTTGTGTATCTTCAGGGTATGAAAATAAGAGATTTCCCATAGACAGAAAGAAAAAAAATATTCTTTATGAGCTCACTGCATCAATTCTCATCACTTGCTGCAATAATTACAATACGTCAAAATATTAGAATGTAATTTAGTATGAGGATTTCTTTCCAAAGCAACATGTCACAACAATATTTTCTAACTCATTACTCTGCCTCCACTACTGTTTTCTTAGTCCCTGTTATTTTAGTATAATGTAACTCTCCTTGCTCAGGTAAAGCTCTAGTTTCCTTCACTTTTCTTTGAATGAAGCCTATAAGCATTTACATCCCCTGTTTAAATTAAACATTTAAAGTACTTCTAGATAGTTTAAATCAATATATCTGCCCCTTGGTTTTGCTTAAAAAGACAAATATTTAAAATGCATTAAGACTTGGCTTCAGGCTTCTTTGTGTTTCTGGTAAATGCTAAAGCAGAAATAAAAAAGAACACTTAAGGCAGGGAGAGGCAAAGAATCCTCCATTGTCTGATAAATCAACCAAACAAGAATAATGAATTAAATTACAGGGAAGAATAAAATGCAAGGCAAGGCAAAGCAAACAGAAAGCTGCCACAAATGCTTTTAAAACCAGATCTTAGGAAAACAAAATTAACTTTCACTTAGTTCAGAGAGATAAATGAAGTGATTGTATGTGCTGACTCTTTGTTTGCAATAAGGTATTTCATATGGCAGGTTTTAAAATAATTGAAAGCTTTCCCCCATGTTATCCTACGGTCCTTTCTCACAGAACTAGTGCCATTGAAGCTAATGAAACCCTTCAATGCCAGTTGGAGTTTCTAGCTGTTATGTAAAGAATTCAGCAGTAGTTGCTTAACGCTAAGGAATTATTTCGTTTGGTACTAACTGTTACACTAGGAAGATCAGTGTTTGAGCAGCTGGCCATTTTCTAATTATAGATATTTAAGCAGTAAAATATTTGTACTTGAAGGTATCACAGTGGTCCAGATGGTTCTTTCAGCAAGAAGACCTTGCTGTTAATTGTAGTGAAGCATACACCAATATATTTCCCTTGTATTTCTATGTGAATACAGAGACATTGGCTCAGCAGAGGCTGATTGTGTGGGTACACATAATGTGCATTTGTACTTAGGGATTTAATTAGTAAAGCTGGCCCCAAGCACAGGAATCTTCGACTAGATCAACTCTTTCGAAATTGACCAGTAGACATTGCATAATTTTGCTTTTCCACACATCCTACAGCTGACTCAGATACCTATATCCTATGGACTTCCCCAGCATCCTGCCTGGGGAGGTAGGTAATGCTGTCAGCTTTAACTGTTGTGGGAAATTATTCCAGAGTTAAAAGAATATCCTGACAGAAGTATCCTCTGTGTGATTCCTACTCCTCCCTAACTTTGTCTTACATAGGCCCAATGTA
>WAAD01002059.1:5265-16553 GCA_013389945.1 Fregata magnificens
GATGTTCATAAGGACCATAAAAAAGCATTTGAGAAAACAACAGTCGGTGAAAAGGAACATAGCTCGATTTGATTTAACACACTTCTAAATAAAACGTAACTGGTTTAAAATTAATGGAAAAAAAATGGAAGGCAACCTGGACATCTTTTTGTTTATCTGAATAAAATCTCAGCTGTACTGAAGCAATGATCTAAAATTAAAAACAAAATTTAAAAAATGGGTGATCCCAAAAAATTCATGTAATGTTGTTATTTTGAATCAATGTACCTGAAAGTTCTTCCCCTGAAGTACTAAATCACATCCTCCTCTGGCATGGATTGGAATAAATCCAATGAAGCCGAGCAAGTTACAGTGGTATAAGAGAGCTGATAATTGTTCAACTGCGTTCATAAACAGAAAAAAATACAGGAAAAAACAGAAAAAAATGTGCAGAGACTGTGTGAGACTGAATGAAAGGAGGCAATTTAAAAGACATAAGTAAGAATGGAATATATAAAATGATGGAGTGATTAAATGATAGACAGTTCAGATAAGATGCTCTGGAATGATTATTTTGCTTAATTCTTGAATATTAAAACAAGATAATTATACATTTCATACAAGTTCCAAAAGCACATTCAGTTTAACTAGTGTGTTCTTTAGAAGTTGTTCACACAAGAAAATACTTAGCACGTGAATTTACTAAAAATACAAGATAAGCTAATGCAATGGAAAGAAAAGAATTCCCACAATTATGCTACATAGGCATACAAGCAGTCATGTTCTAGATGCTAATACCTATAACTACATTATGTGATTATGAAATTACAGCCACTGAATTTTGTCTCCTGGTATAATTTCCCTACTTCTATCATTTCTAAGATTAAAAAAGATACCAAAGCCCCTTCTTCAGAAATCTCTTCCTTTCTTAAACCTACAGCATCCTACAAAAACCTTTTGGGTGAACTACTAACTGAAGCTGCAGTTGAACAGGCAGAATTTAGCTCCATCACAAAGTGCTCTAGAGCCAACCTTTCCACGTTTTATTCTTTCCTTTCCCAACTACACAATGACAATGAGCATGAAATTATACAGTCCAAATAATAAATGGAACATACTTATTGTGACTACATCAAAGTCTCTGAATTTCTGTACATTTTCTTGTTAATCAACTTAGAGAAAAATGATAGAATAAACTACCAGTTTATATATGTTTCTCCTATATTTCTCCTACATTTCTTCTCTATATTAAAGTGATACCACAGCACTATACCAGATTACAGACTCACTTTGATGGCTGTCACTGTCATTTTAAGATCTGCAGCATTTCTTTCTTTCAGGTTTAATTTTTCTTAGTAGATATTGTGTTGGTTTTTGGGGTTGTGATTTCTCATTTGTTAATCAAATACATTGATCTATACTTTTCTAGATGACTTTCTTGTATACACACACAGATGCCTTCTCTTTTCCGTACCGTTGCATACAATGCCTTCCAACCAAACAGTAGAGATGGCCTCTCATGCAAGGAAGAAAATAAAGAATAGGGGAAAGAACTTCTGGTATTGGATGAAATAATAGGAAAATTTGTACTTCTGACTGCATCCAGATTCTCATAAACGCATGTGAGAAAACAAAATGTTATGCTATAACATTTTCCCTTCCTATAAAATCTTGATGAGGTCTAATAGGCTTTTTTCAAAAACACTTATTTTCAAAAATGGGTAAGATTTGACCTTTTCAGTATGAATAGCTTTGAACTGGATTGTGAACCTGCTGTTAGTATTATCTTTCTACAACTCCTTCTCTGGTTTGAAAGAGAGAGAAAAAACAATTGTCTTGAAGCTCCTGTAGAATAGGAATATTTTTGTTTTGCTTTTTCTCCAAGTAATAACTCCACCAATGAACCGTGATAAAGACATCCAGCTCAGATCTTCCTACACAAAAACAATGGACATCAACATTGCTATTCATCATATTTTTTCTTACGCTATTATTGTTTTGATTTTTTTTTTACTCAGGAGGAGATGCAACATTTTAATTCAAAACTGAATGTGAAAATCTTTTCAGAGAGCTCAATGGTGTTAAGCCTCATATGTTGCTTACATTATTTTGTCATCACTATTAATTTTCAAAATATTTATTGAGATGAGAGTTTTGGGTTTATGAAATAAAATTGTGAATGCAGTAAGTACAGTAAATTATACAAAAAATATCAGTAGAAAATTTTTTACTAGAGAAACAAAAATATCTGACATGTTAGAAATTGTATTACAAAAATATTACTGCTCAGCTTTGTATACAAGTTTTATTCACAGAATTGTTCCTCCAGATAAAATTACTGTTACTCAGATAAGGAAAATTGTACATTAACATAATTATTTCTATTGTTATAAACTTTAAGATTGGAAGTGACTTTTTGCCCTTATAGACTCCTCTAAAAATATCCAGTCTTTATTTGTTTGGAAGGTGGGCTTTTTTGTGAGGCAGTGAGGGGTGAATGACACCAAGCACTTGCATTTTTTCTGGTAAGTTCAAAAGTAGTAGTAGTAGCTTAAAAAACCTCCGAAAACCCTGTGTTTCTAATTTGGAAGAACCTACATTTTCCTCCCAAATAGAAAAAACACCCACCCCCCCAAACAACAACAAAAGCACTCCTTTACAATAAGTTTTCAAGCTTATTCACAATTTAAGGGAGAAGGGAGCCTTTGCATTTCTGAAGGATTTTTTTCCTACAACATTTATTATTGGTTCTTCTTCATAAAAATTCAGGCACATATCAAGACAGACTAACATCCGAACTTTATTTTTATATGAGTTTATGACCTGCAAGTTAGAGATATAAATCTCCCACACAGGAAGTTTTATTTTGTAAGAGGCACAATAAACAGAAAACTGAGTTTTTCGAACATTTATCATATATCAACCACTTACTAAAACCAAGTTTTCTCCCCATTCCACACCATTTTGACTGCATTAGCAGTCTCATCTAAATAATATAAAAGGATTTTTAATTCAAGTATCAATTACTTGATGCTGATAGACTTTTTTTTTTCCTAAATAAGCAAATTATTTAAAACGTTTCAATGATGATGATGTTCCTCAAAGAAAATGGCAGGGTCATCTTTGAACATTTAGAATTCATTGATCTCATCCCAAAAATGTTTTTGCTTATGATGATAGTGCCTTATTAATTATGAGCCAAAAGAATTATGGAAATAACCTAGATTTCTGTTTTAATTGTTCATGGAAGAGATATATTAAGAACTAATGGAGATAATCCTGCATTTTCAAAATTTAAGATAATTTGCATGTTATAATACACAAAATCTTGAACAATTTCTGTTAGTTCTGAGAAAGATTTTTCTCTCTTCAATAGTTCTAAAAATGTAACTTCTACAAGTTTACAAGAGTGACTTCAGTCTGGGCAAGAGTCCTTTTAACTATCATACCATATATATCCATAAAGAAAATTTCCACTCATATTATGTTTCTTTAAAAATACCATTCTATATTTTTTTCCACTTTAGCAATAATTCATTAAATCAAATGTCTGCTTTGGAAACACACAGCTACTTCACGTGGCTCTGTCAGTTTCCCAGGTAGCTTCTCTGCCATTGTTTAGCCATTCTGAACCTTATAAAGCACTTTATGGGATGTTTAGAGCTTTCTAAGTTTTACTGAAAAATCTAGCAGTAATGCAAAATTAAAATGTTAGTCCTGTAATTTTGATTATTTCTCTTTGCATCCAACTCCATTCTTATTTTGAATACCCTCCAGAAAGAACTGAATTTGCCTTTAAAATGTGCCCCAGTCCTAATAGGGAAGTAATTTCTGAGTTATGGCTAACATGATCTCATTGGTTATTTATCAGTCTTTGTAGACCTTCTTGCTTTAAACTGAGAGTTTCACAATGTTCCACTTAAGAACAAAATGTCATTTCAAAATTTTGCATCTTCTTGAAAAAAAAAAGTGTTTTGTGGCCATATTTCCTTACCTCTGAGCTGATTCTCTAAGCATAGTGTTAGCTTATATAACTACCTTGTCTCCATGCACACAAAGGAGCAGAAACTCCAGTGCCCCAGTCAGAGACTTGAGTACCTGCCCTGCATCCTCCTAGGAAAGCATTCTGGGATTGTGCAAGACTTGTTGGATGTTTAGGAGAGGAATCAAAGGTGTGGAAAGGGAGGATCAAGATGGTTTGAGGAGGAACAAATGTGTAAAACTGGAGAGAAAAGCTAAAGGGGACCAGCCACCTGTCAGCAGTTTGCTGGTCAGTATGCTGGTCTGGCCATGCCCTGTGCCTGGTCAATACAGTCTGTGCTGAATTCTCATTAAACTCCATCTCTAACTCTTTCCTGGGTAAAAGACTCTCTATACCCCATGCACATGTGTGCTTGGGGTCTGAGTGCAGCAACTGGGGTGAGACCAGGGGTAAGACATCCATGTGTCCGTGGGGACAGTGACTGGACAGGCTGGAGTGCGTGCATAGTGTGTGGGAACACACATCAGGGTGTGGTGGGCAGCGAATATCAACTAGGACTAACTGGTGAGTAGGGTAAGAGCTTGGGATCCGGGTGTGGAAGCTGGATCTGGGACAGACCAGAGGGTCTGTAGGTTGGCTACTGGAGGGGGCCAGGAAGTCGCAACCAGCTCCTGTGCTCTGAGAGATCGCTTTCGGAGGGATGGGGGGTGGCAGGGGGCAAGGGGTTGTTGGAGCCTCCATGGTCAGCCGCTGGGTATGTCTGAGTGGCTAAACTTAGTTACTGGGAGGATCCATAGTGTGATTAATTTTTTATGTACAAATTATTTTTTAAATTGCAGGTAGGACAAATAGAAGGACAAAGATTAAATTTTGCCCATTGTACTGTTTTACTGTGTTTCTATGTTTTACTATGTGCTATACTTTAAGGTAAAGCATATTTTCATCTCTAGAAATTTAATAAGTCATTATTTCTGTTGGATAACACATGGAAGATCTATCCTAAAGTAATCAAGAGTACAAAAAGCTATGAATAGGGCGCACTGATTATGATGTAATTTGAAAAAACTCATATGACAAACAAACAAGATAGTCCATTCCAGAAAGGATATGGTAGAATTGAAAAGAAACATTTTTGCAAGGGACAAGATTGTCTGCATCACATTTACATAAACCGGCTTAAATCTTGTGAATGTGTAGAAAGTATACTTGATACAGAACTGCATTCACAGTTAATAATAATAACATAGAAATAATATTTGTAAATGTAAGATGGTTTGTGTCACAGCTGCTTTGCATCTCAAAGCTTTTAAGCACTTGGTTGCTTAAAAGGCAAAGTGTAACTGCTGTGATGCAAGGGTTAAGTATCAGCTGTTCTGATGAAATTGGGAATAACTGTATTCATCAGCATAACTGAAACACTCCATCTGCTGGCTTTCAGATGCATTGCAAAAATGCAGTGCTGTATTAATTCTCGGTGAAGTGTTCTCACATTTCCCTCAGCCAGCATAAACTGAACAGTAGCATCAGTAATATTTTTCACAGCTCACAGGCACACTCTCTGAAATGCATCAATAACTTCTATTATCCACATGATCACATATTAGCAAAATAATTTGTAATTAGCCATTCATAATTGACTAATCTGTTAGCATTCCCAAAGTTAAAATGTTAGGGACTTCTGGATTACAGAAATATGGAAATGCCACAAATCTTGCTTAGTCATCTGAAAAATTTAGCAGGGTCGAAAATGCCAGAATTATTTTTAGCACCCCTTCTGTCCTGCTCCTATCACAGTATCTTTCCTGGTCAGAACTTAATAAGTTCTTGTGGCTTTAAAACTACAACAACCCCCACTGTGTAATACACAATGTTTGAGAACATATCTGTTCCTTGGAGCCGTCTACCGATGAGGGCCCTCATGTCATTCCTTCTCTGTTATATCTGCTAAGAAAAATGAATGTTATTGAATGACCTCATACCCAGCTCTGGAAAAAAACGTTTTGGTAGCAATAAGGAGCTGCCTTGGTCAGCCAAGCAATAATCTGCATTGTAACATCAAAGGTCAGGATACCTCCAGACATAAGTTTCCATGTGTAGATTCTAGTTTTGAAGTCTAGGCAAGTGTAGAGGACAAACTCTCATGTCATGTAGCAAGGGACAACAAGAGGGAAAGAGCACTTCAGAGATAAGAAGCAGTTAATACCAGAGAAGGATGCTGCTGCACACTTGCAAGTTTCATTACCCATCCATACTGCACTCTTGCCTTGATTTAAAAGAAAGATTCTGAGGAAGATGCCTGTATAATTTCAACTAGAATCCTATAATGAGCTTGAATTTCTGTAGTTCATAACAGCAAACAAATTAGTGTTTTTCTTCTGACTTTCCTTTGAAGACAAAGCATCATGAACTTAATTCCAATGTTCGTTGAAAAACAGTATATGAAAATTGTGTGCGGTTATCCTGTGCTACATATTATTTTCTCTAGTATATTTTTTAAACTGAAAACCAAAATTGATTGGGAAATGCATGTAGATGTTTAGAAATTGTTCAGTATGAGGTTTCAGTATGGACCTCAGATTCTTCTATTCCTAATCATATTGAGTAGTTCCACTGAAATCGTTGCAGGTTTGACTTTACATGGACAGATTGTAAAGATTTCAAGGGTTTTTAAAACAAATTAATGTTTCTTACATATGTTTGAGATCTAAATTAAGACAAAAAATCAAAAGGAAAATAAAAAGAGTATTTTACTCCTTCATTTTACCTAAAATATTAATGATGGCTGGCACAAATACACTATATTTTCACAATTATTCTAGTTATTAAATGATAAGAAATGTGAGTAGTTAATCATACACTACATATTACATGTATACTTATTACATGCCAAATACATACTTCTGTGTTTGTGTGTGCAATTATAGAATTGTCAGCAGTTACAGAAGTGGATACGAAGGACAACAAATATGAAAACAAGTTAAGAAAGGTAAGAATAAAGTGCTATGACTAGAAGGAAGGATTAGAAAGGTAGAGGACTAAGCATAGGAGAAAATATGAATGGAAGAATTTAGTAATATGGGAATCACAGAGAATTCATTAAGGTTTACTTTCAGTTCTTATTGCATCACTTTTTATGCAACGTTATGATCTTAATTACATTTTTGTGACTCAGTATCCCTTCTACAGAAACAGAATAATAATAACTTTTCTTTCCTTCAGACTTACATATTTAAATTATTAGTTCCACAAAGCACAGGCTAAGTATTTTTTCTTGTCTTTCATTTCCTGCTACTCTTTGGAAAAGAGGTACCACTGCCAAATATTAAAGCTCACTGCTGCTAAATTATCTGATGCTAGGAAAGGTAATACCGGAACTTTTAAAAAAACTAAGTCCATAAACATGTATGTAACAATTTTTATGGATAAATTTTTGTGGGCTCAACTTTCATATTGAAAATCCAATAGGCTTCAAGACTGACATTAAAATATTAAGAAATCTTAACTTTTATTTAATGGGAACCAAGGTGTGAATTTATTTACCACCAATTACATATTGTGAGATTTTTTTTTTTTTTTAGTCTGAAGAGATTCCTGTCGTTAGACATTAGTAAAGCTAATACACAGCAGACCTTTTGAGACAATCTATTGTCACATGGGAAGTTCTTTGCTATAGAACAGAATTTTATTCTTCTTTTATATTTTCTGTGACGTGGTGAAACATGTTGGCAATAAAAATGTTTCAACAAAGATCAATTGTTCAGCTTTACCAAACATTTCATATTTAAAATACTATAGCTACTTTTATATTCAATACCATAGGTGAATATGAACTGTCCTTTGAAATTATTAAACAAGTGAAATTATTTAATAATGTTATTTTAGTTTATTCAATGGATTTTATGAAAACTGGACATTCCAAATTTTTGCTCCTTTCCAAAATGGAAGCAGGTTCTAAAATAACAGTATTTACTCCAAAACAATTTCTGAATGGCAATGCTAATGTATTTGGCAGAATGCCGCTCTCTTAATTAGCTTTTTATGTATGATATTTAATATAGTTCTTTAAAAATATATAACAACATTATGTGGGCAAGAATATTACTAATGTATTGCACTCCATCTATTTAGCAGTCTACTTTCATGCAGTTAATGTAATGCATCCCAGGCTTTGTTTGTCTGTGTAAGCATGCCTTGGAGTCTTTGTGCCTTGGGGTACTTCTAACACTTGGCACTATTTTTGCTTACAGGCATGGAAATGAATTTTCTCATCTTGGGATATGAGGATCCTTAATTGTGTCTGCTCAGCAGCAGTTCAAAACCAGTCATTTTCAGCCACTGAGACACCATTCCCAGTTGGGTCAGCCTTTGTTTTACAGGGATCATAACAAATTGGCCACCTCTTGAATTACATGTCATTCTTCTTAAGCAAAGATCAGACATGAACATTGAGAATTAGTATTTTATTTTATACTGTGGTAAAACAATACAAAAATAACAAAAACAAAGCCTGCATGTAAAATGGCAGAGACAATTTCANAATAACAAAAACAAAGCCTGCATGTAAAATGGCAGAGACAATTTCACCATTGAAATAGAGTGTAAGTGCCTCAGATAGACTAACTCCTTTGCAAGTACCCAGTTACCAAAAATGTAAACATGGCTTTGCCAAAAAATATCCATGCTAGTTTAGGTAATATAGTTTACAGGAGAAAAATCAAAGCACAGAGTCTTCAAATCCAAAAGTCATTACAAAGTTTGCATTTAAAGTCATCTGATTTTTCACGCTACTTGGCACTATGTAACCTTTTGTAAGTACATACAAGTTCAAAAGCACATTACTGCTGGCCTCCATTGGAACTGTAAGTCTTGGTACTCCTTAAAACTCATCCTCTGGGACCTTGGATCGGTTACTGACAAACATATGACTATTAACTACCTTAAAAGTTTGTTTTAAGCCACTTATGTAGCATCATTAAGGTCTCTGAATCACAGAGAATGTATGTGGATTTTAGGCATCTAAATCCAGACTTCTGATCCTGAAAATCCTCGCTCAGCTTAATGCAGGAGGTGTCTACATTTCACTGACAAATTAATTTATCACTTCAAGCTCTTTAGAGGCTTAAAAAGGCAATCTTATTCTATGATGATTTCCAATCTAAAAAATGTGCCAGTTTGTCCTAATTACTTCTCTGTGGAGCCATACTTGGGTTTTGTTTATATCTGGGAGTAATTTGTCAGAAAGCTTTGTGGCTTAGTGTTGTTAAAGGGCTTTATAATCTTCTAAAGGAACAGTTATAGAAGTGTGAAAAGTTATTGGGATTCACGTGTCTTCTTTGTAAAGAAATGAAAATCCTTTGTAAAGTCCCACTTCTACTTTGTAAAGTATGAAAATCCTGAAATTAAAATATTAGAAATTTTAACAAAGGGAAGTGCCACCCACTTCGTGACCAGTGTTATCTAACCCAACTGCAACTTTTTTCATTGTCTCTTTTAATTGCCAATCCTCCTGACTTCCAACCCTTTCTTTATTGTCTGTGTATCATGCATCTCTTACTGCCCTTACTGTACAACGGATCCACTGATGCAGAAAAAATACGATGAATGGTGTTTGCCTATCATTGACAACAATTAATTGTAGCACAATGTTGTCAATGGACAGTATAATATGATATTTTCCTTTCATATTTTTCTCCCATACTTAGCTATATTTTCTGACAGTGCAAGGAAGAAGAAAAAGATTTTAATAAAAAGTTGCATTAATATTCCTGTTCAACTCTCCTTGTCTCAGTGGAACCTGAAAAGTCATGTATGCTTATCCAGTGCTGTTTAAAAATAAATTTTTCTTTTAAACAGAAAAGGTTAAAGAGTCTAAAAGATCTGGAGCTGCAATCTCTGAAATACTTCCTCTGCTGTCCTGGGAGTCTGACAGTCAGCAGAGATGAGATGCTTCTTGCATCTGTTGCTATGCAACTTCTGTGGCATCCCACGAGCTCAAATGTCTCTGTCCTATACTTCATGCACAAAATGGGGAGAAGAGCTGTCAGCTTGGGGGGGTCTATCAGTATTTTCAGCTTACTATTTAGTCGAGAGAAGTTGTCTAGAAAGATCTAGAGTAACTGAAAATAAAGACTGGAAGAAAATTTAACAAAGGGCAACATGGTCTTAAAAAACGATCTGTATCAATAGCTTATATGACTACCTAAACGATACTTTGTTCAGAGTACTCCTGAATCCTTACTGCCTTTTTTCTTGACTTGTAACAAGACCTGGGCAGGGATATTTTTCTGAATATCCTGTCAAATCTACATTTCCAACAATATTTCCATTCAGAAGAGAACAAGCCTGAGCTGAAAATAGGAACAGAAGAGCAAGAATAAGACAAGGAAAACAGGAACTTTTACTTGGGTCTCCTGCACCCTGATCTCCACTTTATTGACTGTTACATTCCTAATTAAAGTAGAAATGAAACATACTTCTTCTATTTAAAAAAAAATGCTGAATTATGAAATTTTTTTCCTTTCTGTTGTGCCTGGGCTAGTCTACTTGCAGTGCTAACCTTTACCCCTTCTTCTTTTGGTGTTTTTACAGACAGTTTTACAAGCAGCTTAACATTACAGTAATGTATGCAGTTTCTAAGCTCCTTCAGTTCACCTGCATTCATAATGATGAATGAAGTGCTTGAGTGTAATATAACTCAATGATCTTAAAGGTCTTTTCCAACCCAAACGATTCTATAACCTACTTGGCAACAAACTATTTTATACGAAATTATATGATACCATCTAATTTTATCAAGAACTGGCAGACAAGTTAGTAACTCCATATGTAGTTAAACCTGAGTGTATTATGGCATAATAAGTCAGAAGATAGTGGAGAAATCTGGTTTTATTATGTCCTAATTAAATGCATAAAACTTACCAAAAAAATCCAAAATGAACTTCAGATGCATTGCATTAATACCCCCCCAAAAAAAGCCATTTAACTTTGTGTTGCCCTATTTATGACAGCATAGTAGATTAAACCTCAAACCTAGCAGCCTGTATAATCACTAATTCTGTGATATCTGCCAACACACCTTGCTTTGGTTTTCTCCTCCATTAAAAAAGTTTTCATACTGAAATATTCCACTGAAAGACTGTGCACTGAGTCCAGTCAGAAGCAGGTTTTCGTTCATAAAAGTTCATAAGGTTCTTAAAACAAGGACTGTATAAACAGCTGTGCTGATAGAGGAGTAAAACGGACATGGATTTCACATGATAAATAACAAAGGAAATGGAAGTTGAAGGAAATGCATTCATCATTCCTGAATGGAATTAAAGATATTGTC
>WAAD01002060.1:3076-19674 GCA_013389945.1 Fregata magnificens
AAATGGTTTTCCCTTTACTAGATATTAACAGTTTGTTCCTGGCCTCTAGTAAATTACAAATAAAGCCTGTGCAAATTAATTTGTAAGCAATATGCTAACTATATTCCTGGACCAGATGTATGCCTTTGGGATGGGATAAGTATAGGGGAGTAAAAAATGAGGCCCAGATCACAGTGAAAAAGCAAACAATTATAAAAGCCCAAAGCTGCACTCAGTGCGTCTGTTCTGGCAGAGGACTAGTGTTCCGCTATTTATAATGTGCAGTAAGTGTCATCAAGCTTTTATTAAAACCACTTGCTTTGCAGAAGTAAACAACTCCTTTTGTACTCCAGCAAATGATTCTCTTGATTCTCTCTCACATTTAATTTAAGCATACAGAGCCTTTGGCAGGAGACTTTACCAGCAAATTCACTGCACAACTTGGGACTGGACTAGGCTGAGCAGTAAGGAATACCCCACTCAAGTCCTATATCCCTTTATTTTTGCATTATGCATAGTCTTTCTGGAAGGAAGGAAGGAAGGAAGGAAGGAAAGAAGGAGGAAAGAAGGAGGAAAGAAGGAAGGAAGAAAGGAAGGAAGGAAGGGAAAAAAAGAAGCATTACCTTGCCTACATCTGCAAATTTCTAAGCAAATTAGTGATGAAGCAATGCCAAATGTAGGTTTTTACAGCCAAACTCAACATGTTTATTACACTGGGCTTTTATTATATAGTGATTTCATGGCTAATATGTCATTGACAAAACCATCCCCTGAGTCTGCCCATTAGGAAATTGGCCTTTAAAAAATTCATTCTACATTCCTTTGTGGATTTTACTTGAACTAAACACTCCTACTAAATAAATCAGGGTGCAATTACTATGCCTATGAATTCCAAGATAGTTTTTCAAGATAAAATGACTTGGTGGTTTTTATTTTTCAATAATTTTGTGAGATAAATCTGTACTGTAATACCAGGCTTAACTGCTCAGCAGTGTAATACTGGCTTTGGCTGATGGAGATTTTGGAGTTGGGAGATCAGTGTGGAGAACGAATGAAGTGGCTTTTTCTGGTTAGTCACAGCTTTGATGCTTAAATATAGATTTGACTTTGTAAAAGCACTAACCATGTATTTATTTCATCACATTCACTACAGCTGGACCAATACACAGGCAATAAAAAAGTAAATAGGTTTTGAACGAGGTTTTACACTTAACGTAGAACAAATTTGTTATTACAAAGTAGTGTAGCTCTACTAAAGTCGATATTTACTGCATCATACATCAGCTGGTGGTCTGACCCATTCCTTCAGGTAATTCATCCTTGATTTCTCACAAAGTAAAAGTTCAGGTGCATAACTGTATAGAAACTGCCCACAACGTGAGTGATAGGTCATATAGTTCCATCTCCATTCCTTGAACATCCTAAAATGCTTTGGCATGTACTACTTGTCTTTTGGGAGCAAAGAAAGCCCAACAAGACTCTTAAGAAATTAGACGAGTAAGCAGGACAACACATTAAAAGTAATAATAATAGTAAAAAATCCCAAATCAGTCTGAGCAAAATGCATTCTCACCAGTCTAGCATGAGGCTAGTATTTTGTCAGGTTTTTTTTCTCTCAGTGGGAATGCTCTGAATTTCAAGAATTATTACCCTACTTTTTAAAAAAGTGCTTCTACAGTTTGCTGAATACATTTCAGATTCAAAACCTGAATTTTGCTAGCAAGCAAAATTTGTCTTAAATAAGCAGATGCAGGTTTAAGGTTGCAAGTAGATAGACTATTAGCTAAGCATTTTGCTAGTTTTATTCAAACATGAAATAGTAAGGGAAATTCTTAAGCAAATATAGATTAAAACTTTTATATCTCGAAGACAGTCCTGTAAAATTGTAAGTTAAGCTGTTATGCCACTGACTTGAAGAGATGCTTCTTCAGTTGCTTGCCTTGATAATGGTCAGGTCATTTATAGAGCAAATATTTAAAATAAAGATGTATATATACATGAACACATAGCTTAATTCCACAGTAAAAGATCTGTCCCTTTAATTAAAAGTGAAGAGCATGCACACCGCAGTGTACAAACAGCAGCATCCGCATGATGCCACATAAAACAGAACAGATGGGAATGTTCTGCATACCAAGAAAACAAATGCTAAAACAGTTTGAACTAGAGTTTTAACAGGACAAACATATTTTAGGATATTCTTTCTACCTGATATGCCTTTAAAATATACCATTTTCTATGCTCTATATATTCTGAAACTGTACATGAAAATAAAGTTAAAACAAATTCTTGTACTGTAATAGCAAGCTCGATACATTTAGCGATCTGACCTTGTCTTTAAGCTTGGGATATATTTACACAATGTTGGCTGAGAAATAGTTGAGTATTTGTGTGAACAGGTAAAATTAAATTCTTCCTGCCTGTACTAGAACCACAAGCTGGTTATTTTTGTCCTTTGTTGAAGACCTTCCAGGGTAAGCAGAGAAAATATTATTGTATTGAACATTTAAGTGTATGGTGTCAAAAGAATAGCTACCGAGTAACACATGATCCAAAGATGCTCTGATAAGTAGTTTACTTGTAAGGGCTTTTTTTCATCATTTGCAGAAACAGCTGGGTATTTGAGATTAGGTTGAGTGCCTTGACCATGTGAGAAAATAACGTTAGAAGCAGGCCAGTGACTTCTGTATCTGCTCTGGTCCAAGCTTCAGGTTTGCACTGAGATGATAAAAATACAGATGGGTTTGTACAGATTGATCCAAAATGACCCCCCAACTCCTCAGAAACAATTTCCTAAACCCCATAAAACTTCTGCCTTCTAATAATAGTGAACAAAAGGGAAAAGTCCAAACTATTAAAATATTCACTAGCAGCTGTGAATCTACCTTGACTTTTTTTTACCCGGCGAGTAAGCATCTGAAAGGAAGTACAAGAAACAATCTTGGAAAACAAACCTAGAATATTTATGTCAATATACTTTAAAAAAAAAAACTTATTTTTTTAATGTATTCCCTCCAGGACAAGAGAAAATGAAGTTCTGCACTATTTCGCTAAGAGATCACTTTAAAAAAAAAATGCGTTCTGGGTGATAGGAACTGTGCTGCTTAGGCATTAACTATTTTATTACCCCAGCTACATCAACAATTCATTTTACATGGTTCTTAATGGCTTCAAAATAATGGGGGCACTACAGCAGTGTTGTCTTATCTGGAACATTGTGGAAGCTTGTGCCATTTAGATTAACAGCCAAAACAAAAGAATCCTCCCTCTAATTTCTAAAAATAGGAGTAAGATGAGCCACTGCCTTTCCAAACACTGAAGAGAGCTAAGATCCCTAAAATCATGGTTCCTCAATGCCACTGAAATAAAGAAAATAATGAAGTTGAAAATTTTATTACATTTTTCGTTTCTTTCATATGTGCAATAATCCCCTCTGAAGTAAAAAAATGAAAGTGAAATGTGGAAATAAATTAGTTTTAAATACAAGACTTGATTTTCAAGACTGTAGAAACAACGTTACAAAATTAATGGAATAAAGTTCATAACAGACTGTAACAAGTAGGAAACATAAGGAAATTAATACTGTCTGCAGTACAAATAATGCTTTTACTTGGTACTCAGTGCAAGTAACGATATAGTACTTAATAGTGGAACAATAGTAGACCACTTGTTAAAGTAGTCTGGGTCTTCTAAAGAGTTTTTTAAGAAGTTACAGATTGTATATCACAAAATGGTCTGTAACATCCACATACATCTTTTCATTAAATGACAAAAAGTAGTACTTCTTTGGGATGATAACCTGTGATAAACAGCAAGCCACTGAAAGTGGCAAAGCCCTTATTTTGCCTATTTTCTTCCAATGTGATGCAGAATTGTTACTAAGGTTTTCATGGGGCAGATACAAGTGATAACTCTGTAGGGAAGCACACTTTGGATCAAGTTTTGTAAGGGTCCATGACAGTGCAATCCCCTTCAGATTTTGCACGTAAGCCACTTTTAGTTTCAGGATTCTGAGGAGGGTCTTTGAATTCTTCAGCAGGCTCTGGACAAAGAAAGAGGGATCCTTGGCAGTGGAGGAAGACGTGGAAATTGCTGAAAGTCTAGGCACCAAGACAAAACCAGTTGTTATTTAAACAACAACAAAGCCAGTTACACTACTTGTTATTCATACTAACTTAGCTTCATGTAAATACATAAACTTCGGAATTGTTACTGTCTGTGTAGTTTCCAGACTAACAAAAGTGTCACCTGATGTTCGTGTATTAATATTCAGCATGTTGCCGACATTTGGTTTCTATCTGTTCAGTAAACTCTGCAAAGTAGAAAATACTCCTTTCACGCTAGTAATAGCAACTTAGAACAACAACTTGTGTGCTGTCAGAAAGAGTGCTGAAGAGGTTACCATGACGTCTAGAGGAATATTTGTTTACTTTGGATCATTACTGCACGAACTGAATTTCTAGATGGGAGCAGGGTGGTTTGTGTTCTTTTTTCCTTTTTTCCTCCCTTAATAAATTTCGCCAAAAAGCCACAAACATATGCATGTCCTTAGTTACTTAGTTTTAAAGCAGGTGTACATTACACAGATGAGTAAAATTGCAGGTGCCTTCATGAAATTCAACTACTATAACAAATTTCAACAGATATGAAACAATCCTGATGATATCCAAACTATATCATGTGGTGCAGATTTTGGTCTATTTTACTGCTGCTTCTTGGAGAAGAAAGCTCATGCTCTATTTCTCTCCAAAAAAACCAAAAAAGTGAAACTGTTATTTCTAAAAAAGGCAATTGTGTTGCTGTCATAAATGCTAGAGTTCAGAAAACTTCATTTAAACCAAATATGCACACATTGCTACAAAGGAAAGGGTAGGAATATAACACGTGTGCATTGCTTCACAGACTCAATATATTATCAGCAAGAAGTAAAAAAGGTGCCATATTCTCTTTTTCTTGAGAGGGTCTTTTTATATTACTTTAGATACTTTTATTTACCTTTTAGTAAAATATTTTCAGTAGAAAAACCTTGCTTATGCTTAAAGTATCTGTATTGAAGAATTAACACTGTTTTGGAACCTGAAAGCTCATAGGGTCAAAGTTTAAATCCTGTTAGCAAATAATGTTTTCACACATTTTTAGGCATGACAAATTTGGAGAGGGAGGGAGGGAAAGGAAGGAAGAAGACAAAGTAGAGGAAAAAGAAGATAAAGGAGGAAGGACGACTGGAAAAAGTTTTGGGGTTAGGGGTTTTTGTGTGTTTATTTCTAACAACAGTATCTCCTGGCATTACTTATTTGCTTACTTCTATAGAAAAATGTTTTACTGTTCCGATACCGTTACAATAGAGCCTCCTCGTGGCGAAAGAGAAGCCTACTCCTTCAAAGCCCAACTGTTTAAACGCTGTTCCCTTCCCATTTGAAAAGGTCTTCAAAAAGTCTAACTTTCCATCAAGTTCTAAACCATCCTGCAATATGCAAATCCACAATATGAAAACTGATATCGTACAAAAGTTGAATAAAAGAGTACCTCATCCGATGTTTCTTCTCTCAGCTTTAGGAACCCTTAATTGAGGTACACTGGCTTTGAATTCTGTTTGTTCGATAAATATTTCTGATCTTTTTCTGTTCTGCCTGCAAACAAGACGCAAGCTTTAAATATTATTTTCTACCTATCAAAAGACAGCTTTGTTAAAATCCTTACTTCATATATGAATGATTTTTCTTCACATGCTGTGGGGTTTTTCCCTATTGTTAAATGTCTTAATTTCAGGCTAAGACTCTTATCTTTACAAAACGATCCACCAAGTGAAATTTTCTTGAAACTGGTAGATTGCTTCAGTTTAGTCCAGCTAGATTATCACTAAGTGAAACTTGAACAGAATGAGTCCATCTTGAATCCTTGTAACCACTGATTTTCATCTTTCAGTCATATAGACACTAGAAGGATACTAAATCATCCCACACAGAAAATTTTTTCCATTGACAAAAGAGCTTTCAAGTTTCTCTCAAAGCTATATACCTGTTATCGAAACTGTGAAACCAACTGAATGGCACAATACCAATGGGGCAGTTTACAAAAATGGTAATTAATTTCAAATAATAGAGTAATTATCAAGATTTAGTAACGCATTTGTTCAAATCAGATTTTTCACGTCACTGGATTTAAAAATCATTCTAATCAGAAATGTGACCAGTAGTGATTACAAAGAATCAGGACACAATTTTAAGATTAGCATAAAACACAAAACCACCAAAAACTAGGCCTGGCTTCAGCAGAAGTACTTATTTAATACATGTTCATAGCAAGAATGAGAATCTACCTAAGTACCTGCAAACAGTGTAGAGGAAGGTGCCAAATTTGCTCTTTTCCCTTGCATTTAGGCACAACTTAGATTACAGGAACCAAGGAGTCTTTAAACAATTTTTATATGTCAGACTACTAGTGTACAACAGAAGTTTTCAAACATGCTTGCAAAGAAGGGTAGTTATAGAAATTGCAAGTATTTCGTCTTAATCCTAAAGCCATTCTTAATCTGTGTAAGTATTAGGGGTGTAGACATCACGACCCACACATCTGCTATTCCTAAAATGGCTTGGGATCCCCCCACCCTGGTCTGCACTTGTCCTTCAAGTGTTTTCCAATTCAGATTGATCACCAAAACCACCCTGTAAATGTAGCAAAGGACACATGAAATATCGAGGGAATTCTTACAGTTATCATTTGATTTCATCATTACTTATCTGTTTCTTTAAATTGTCCCTGACAAAAATTAAAATGCATAATCATCTTCAAGGAGGAAAGCTCATAGACAGAACTTCTAAATTACGCCAGCTCCAAAGGTAAAACAAACAAAACGAAGGCAAATCAAAATAGGGACACGGTCATATTTATGTGAAACTCATTAAGCAAAAATCAATTTTAAAACTTGTTTGACATACCTGACAAAGACTCTGGTTTTACATTAATCCCAAAAGGTCCACCTAATATATGCTTTTGTAACATTTTAACAGCATCTTCTTTTTCATAAAGTATAATTTGACTTTATCCTTTTGTAGCAATCAGTGTAAGAAAACTCAATGCCAGACCATACAGAAGGCAAAGGTGGTATTTTATTTATCTTCCTACAAAAGCTGACTCTGCCCACTCGCACTCATGTAAACACCACCACTGAGATATGAATCCAAATAGTCCAGACAGGATTATTTGTGCGCAATGACAGAGGATGAGGGAACACCAGCGATCACGCCCTCAGTGTATCTCCTCGGCTCCTTTTGCTGGTAACAGTGAACTGGTCTTTTATAACCTTTTAAAAATGGAAGGTTAATGTCATCTTTTGCTTCTGTATCTTATTTCACTCTTTGTGAGTCTTCAACAAAACTGCTAAGTCAGATACTGCCCCCTCCTTTTCCTTTTCTAGGTTTCCTGTGACTCTACTGGTTCATTGTCTTTCTGTCATCTTATCTTATGGCTTCAGTTTGTTCTTTGTCTTCTTGCTATCAGGTCACTAAATGAAATTGCACACATACATGCATACACAGAGGTTGTGGTCCATGAAATGCTAAGCTCTGCTAACAACCCATGCTATCTTTTGACCCTTTCTGTTTCTTTATTTCTCTTGCTCTTTCTTCTGGTACTTCTGCACACACAAATTTCCATTCGTGTTTCTTTCATACCAATCTTAATACTTCTTTTGCAAAGTTCTATAATCTGACTGTCCCAAACCTCTAGAATCCCAACTCTTTCCTCTGCATGGACCTCTGAGGACCTAAGAAAGCAACGCCTCTCTTTAGTATGAGTAAGACACATCTGGGCAGTTCCTATCATCCTGAGAACAAGTCTTCACTTTGCTGGATGAAGGAGTCCCTTCTGTTTGTATTCAACACTATCCTTTACAGGCACAGAGTGTGACTAGCTTTACTACCAAGCAGTTAACAAGACTGTTCAGTGTAACAGCTTGTTTTAGTGACAAAGTATAAGTTGATAACTTTTCCTTGCAGGAGTAGGGGTTGTGACAGCAATAGACAGAATTTTTAGTCAGTAAATACACATCCCTTATGAGAAGACACATTCTTTAAATATTGCTTTTGATTGCCAAAACCAATTTGCTGTTATCATGGAGATACACATAGGCAGCTGCTATTACAGGAGTGTTTTTCTTTTGAGAAATTGTGGTGGGTTAACCATGGCTGGCTTTCAGGTGCCTACCAAGACGCTCTCTCGCTCCCCCTCATCAGCAAGACGGGGAGAAAAGATGAAAAAGCTTGTGGGTCAAGATAAGGACAGCGAGATTGCTCACCAATTACCATCACGGGCAAAACACACTTGACTTGGGGAAAATTAATTTAACTTATTGCCAATTCAAAATAGAGTAGGATAGTGAGAAATAAAAACAAAACTAAAACCGCCTTCCCCCTACCCTCCCTTTTTCCCAGGCTCAACTTCACTCCTGACTCTCCTACCTCTTCTGCCCGCCCTGAGCGGCACAGGGGGATGATGATTGGGGGTTGTGGTTAGTCCGTAACACTTCCATCTCCGCTGCTCCTTCCTCCTCATGCTGTTCCCTTGCTCCAGCGTGGGGCCTCTCCCATGGGATACAGTCCTTCACAAACTGCTCCAGTGTGGGTCCTCTCCATGTACAGTCCATGAGGAGGAGATTGCTCCAGCGTGCATCCCCCATGGGCCACAGGTCCTGCCAGAAAACCTGCTCCTCCGTGGGCTCCCCTCCATGGGCCACAGCTCCTGCCAGGAGCCTGTTCCAGGTGTGAGTTCTCCATAGGGTGCAGCTTCCTTCAGGGCACACCCACCAGCTCCAGGGTGGGGTGTTCCTTGGGCTGCAGTGTGGATATGTGCTCTGGTATGGACCTCCATGGGCTGCAGGGGGACAACCTGCTCCACCATTGTTGTCTTCACAGGCTGCAGGGGAATCTCAGCCCTGGCACCCGGAGCACCTCCTCCCCCTCCTTCTTCACGGACCTTGGTGTCTGCAGAGTTGTGTCTCCCACATTTTTCTCACTCCTCCCTCTCACAGCTGCTGCACAGCGTTTTTTATCCTTTCTTAAATATTTCATCACAGAGGCGCCACCAGCATTACTGATTGGCTCAGCTTTGGCAAGTGTAAGGTCCATTTTGGAGCTGGCTAGAAATGGCTCGGTCCAACATGATCCAACTGATCCATCTGATCCAACTCCTGGTCTCTTCTCACAGAAGCCACCCCTGCAGCCCCCCGCTACCAAAACCTTGACAGGTAAACCCAATACAGCGATGGATACAGTTTTGTGATTCCATAGAATTATCGTCCCCTTAAAGTTACCTAAATTAAGTTACATAGTTACACCTCAGGCATTAAGTTTAGGGAGATGCTGAAAAGTAAATTAAAATATTTTTTCTCTTTTACCTTTGCTACAATTGTGGTTTTCTTCTGTTAGATCGATCACTTTGAGTTCTCCTTCCTTCATTTCACTCTGATAAAACAATATAGAATTTCACTGGAAGGCTTCTCTTTTATCAAGTATCTCCAAGACTACTTAACAATTAGCAGAATGGAACACTATCTGTTATCTTAGATAACAGATTAGATTAGATTAGATTAGATCTCTTTACAAGAAAAGAACATTCTTTTAAAAATGCAAAGTTATAGAGCCAGGCATAGTATATATCCAGAAATTCAAGCAAGTAAAAGCAATACTTGATGGTTCACAACAAACTATTTAGAACGTCATCTAATTGTTTGAGGACACTTTCTAGTACAATCAGAGCTAGTACCAGATACACCAATAATAATTTTTTCTTTGATATTTTTATGGAAAATAGTTACTCAATTGATCAATTTAATAAACATTAAACACCATGGATTTGTAGCGGTTTTTACACAAATTTAGACCAACAAAGTTTTGTCTACTCCCCCCTCCCATCAAAAAACCCCCACAGTTAACTTTTTCCCATTGGCTGAGCTGCTGTCACCAATGTAATTGCACTGACTTAATACACTGGGAAGAAGGAGGTTATGAAAAACACTTCAGTCCCATCATGATCCCTAGATTTCTCTGAGGATGTATAGATTACCATGGTAAAAGACATGCTCCTCAGGACCTGGCTTTTTGCAATTATCTATGATTATTTTCCCCAAGCAATCAAAAAATTTCAGAGATGGACTACTCAGAATCAAAACTGCTCAAAAAGCCTTCTGAACACATACTAACACAAACGTGTCCTTTCAAATGGGAAAGCATTAGCTTAGTTTTGTTTAAGGGATCAAAAAGCAAGCTTGACTAAGCTGTCAATGCTGGGAGAGACCAAGCTATTTTTTTCTTTAAATATTCACCTTCTATCCAAAATGAATAATAAATAAAGCTGAATAAGTGCTTACAAAACTAACATAGTTCAAGATTGACCAACATCTCTTCCCCTCTCATTTGCTCAACTTTCTGTGCCCTGCAACCTAATTGTTTCTGTGGCTTTCCATGCAATACAATCATCCAGGAGACAATGTCTCCATCTCCAAGGGGAAAAGCAGCATGACATTTCATCATCACTTTCAACATCATTCTTTTCCCTGTAAATTCACCTTTAAGAAGGTGATAGAACAATAATAAAAGCAAGAGGTATGACAGTCCACATACATACATTCTGTGTTCATATGTTTGGCCCAAATCTAAGCACCTATAATAGTAACTCAAAAGCTAGGATATTGAAGCAGTCTATGTACCATCAACAATGGGTTTTATTTGAAGAAAACATGAAAAATATCCTTAGTTCATTTTTTACCTGAACTGTTGCTGACATTTCTGCTTGTGTAGACATTTGATTATTTGGAATAGCTGTAACACAATTTTCACAGCAGTTTAAAATATGTAAACGTGTTTTATCTAGAAGTGTTAATTTACACTGTGACAAGAATACTTTTTAATCGTTGCCAGAGCAGCAGAATATTACCAATCCCCCCTCCCAAAACGCATGGGACAATAGTCTTATGGAAATGACAGACTCACCAAGAATGCTCAGTATTGCCTCTGCCTAAGAAGCAACTATCCAGCAAGTCAACTCAACCTGCCCAGAATTGTCTTAGAGGGGTGCTAAATATCAAAGACATCTCTATAAGGAAACTGTGAGAAAGTGTGCATTCTGAGATGCTAATCAAGATTTTGTGGACTAGTGTTTCTCTAGAAGTTTTTTCCCCAGTAAATTAGTCCAATTGCAATGAAGAAAATACGTGGGTAGAGAGGACAAACAGCCTAATGTGTATTACTCTTGATTAAAGGGTGATACTTATTTCCTTTAAGAAGCAACTGTCAGAATGAGGAAAGAGCTGCTCAGTATGCTCACTTTGTCACTACATTATTTACATGACAGAGTCAAGCTTGGTAATAAAATGTAGTGCTTCTACCATTTTAAAATATCTATTAAGTTACAATAATTTGATTTCAAAAAAATTAAATTAATCCTCTCCTCTTTCTATACTATTCCCTGAAAAGAATGTTGTAATAACAAAACAGTGGGTGGGTGTATAAAAGTTTTCATTAGTGCACCTCATACTAGAATTTTAATTGTTTTAATTTAAACATTTTAAAAAAAATGCAAGTCTATGGATAGACATCTTGATAAAGTGAAAGCATGCTAAGGTATCAATTAAAAAAAAACACACACAAAAACCTGGCACATCTGTAAGCATTTCAGAATCACAATTGGATTTTAATGACATTTTAAAAAAGAAAAGACATGAGTAGCTGGCAATATTCTAGATGTACTTTGTATATTCTGTAATACATTCACAAGCATACATAGATTCAACATTAAATTTCAATACCTGAAAAATTTCCAGTTGCTGAATTTTGGTTTTCCACAGAGACCAGTATGACTTCATCAGAACTGATAAAACAAAAAACAGATAAAACTTGTTTGGAGATATACAATAATGAATTATTTTCCAAAAAAAGTATTAAAAATAGCTACACAAATATATCAACAATTAAAAGTTGAACTCATTGATTAAGACATAATTAAATAACAAAATAATGGCACCGTAAACAAACTTACTTAAATTATGGCACTGAGAAAAAATTTTAAATCCATTCAATTTACTAACCTGTGCATTGCTACATTTTACTATTTAACGGTGGAATATGCTATGCATCAGGAACATTCATATTCTAGACATCTGTTACAGAAATAAACCCTATTTGCTTCCATGTTAGTCAAACAACAAAGTTATTCTGTTTCCTTTATGAAAACAGGGGCACACATTAACTGTACTACATTTCTCTGCTCTCTAAACTGTAACCACCAATTACTCACATTACCCAAAACCTGGCCATTTCATGATCTTGGACTACACAACAAATGGCACTACTGAGGTACATTTTGAGATCTACTGAGGTACCTTTTGTTATCTCAGATCCAGGGTCACTTAATAGTCAAAAATATCAATAGATGCCATTAGACATACTGAAACTTACACATACTAATAGGTCAATTTTACAGTGTGGATGGTAAATTAATTCCTGCAGACTTTATATATGTATTAATGTCTAAGCTAATCCAGTTGATCTGAGGTGTAGAACGTCTGTCTAAGATTAGAGGGACTAGAAACATATGAAACGTAATTGTAGTTGGAGAAAAAGATAACATCAGTGAAGGGGACAAGTGTTTGACATTTGCACTGCCCATACTGTGGTACACTTGTCTAGGCTTTCCTGATGCCACCCATCAGGATATTGTGTAAGTAGAGGAAATTTTAAGTACCCAGGATGCATTAGATCTACTGCATCTGTTTTGATCAAAAGAACAGCAATTTAACACAGTAGACTCACTGCAGAAGATTTCCCAAAAAGAAACAAGGGAATCCTAGCCACATTTTGTGATAGTTGCAAGCACACAAATGCTAGCTCTTATCTTCTTTCCTCTGGATACCCTGTTGTTGATTACTGGTTACGATTAAGAAATTTATAACCAAACTACTTGAGCTGTGTCAAATTAATGTTTTGGATCTTATTCATATTCAATTATAAACCAACAAATTTTCTTTGCTGATTTCATTTTTGCCGTGAGCAAAGATTAATTTTGATATTCAGAAAGTAAAAAACAAAATTAATACATTTTTCTGTAAAATAATTTTAAAAAAACAACTTGAAGTGAACATGCTGAAAAATAATGCTGATTACTATTTTCCAGAGCAAGCAAAGAAATCTTGTACATGCTTTGAACAATGTAAATTTGACCTTGCAACAAAACCCAAATGCTGAAGATATAAACCTGTTGTCAGCCACGCAAATGTCAGCCATGTGTGGTCCTGTGCTAAAAGGAATTTCACCCAGCACCTGGACATACAGACCATACTGTCATATTTTCCCAGTCCCATATCACTCAGCTGCACATTCATAAATCATTGCTTTTTGCAAACAGTCAAATAATTGTCAAGTTATATGCATTAATACATACAATCCTTTTTATTCCTATTTTATTCCTATAAAACCTCTTACATGTCTATCCATCATTATGAGTGAGACCTGTGAACAGGGCATAGTGACTGCAAACACTCAGAAAAACTTGAAACTACCATGAGAAGGGAGCATTCAATTAAAAATTGCAGGTAGACTGTAATCATAAGTAAGATTCCATACTATTCCAGTTACACAGAATAGAATGGATTTATTGCCAGATTAAATAAAGCAACAAACCAACGTCACGTAGCAGATAAGTGGCTTCTTCACAAGCTTGAAAGCCAGATTCCAGCTAAACAACAAGGATTCCTGCAACTTGCACAGTATTTTTTTCAGTACCCACCTTGCTTGTGCACTTTAAAAAATTTTGTTACATTTCTGATTTGGAACAAATCATACTACCATTTGATAAATGGTAGTAAAACCCAGACAGAAAAATCCGAGTAGAACTGATTTCTGTTTGCTTACAAAATTTCCTCAGGAAAGAAGTTCTGTGATAACCTGTCTCTCATTTTTTACAGTATTAGTAATGTCTTTATTTTACATCGTCTTGCAGCTATTTACTTACAGGATCACAACAACAGTAACCAAGGGTCTGATCAAATCTCTCTCGGTACTACAGAATAAGTGCAAAATATAAGAAAAAGAAGGCAGTACATAAAATATCTGTTTAAGGAAATAAAAATGAGTATGCACAAGAAATAACATTTTTGTTTTAAAACTAATTATTTTGGTTTTGTCTATATAGAGGCCAAAGTAAGTTACTATTTTCTTACTAGTTGGTGCAGAAAAACCCTATTGGATAACACAGAAGAAGAAAAATAAAAGGTGGGCATCTGGTGTCCAACCTTTCCACTGCAGGGTGCTGGATATAACACAGGAGGAAGACCCTGCAAGTGGTGAATGAGGAGTATTGCTCCAGAGGTGACACTCAAATATGCAACAAATGCCAGAGGATGGGTGCAAACCTCAGTGTCAAGACAGAAACAAACCCAAACTCTTTGCTAGGTCTGTGAGGGAGCATCTGAAGATTTCTTTTTTCCCTGCACATGTTCATGGCTTCAAACTGAGGACTTGGGGTGAGCTTTTGCAGGTTACACACAACATACAAACATGTGAAAAGTACTGTAACTGGTGGAACGCTGACATGAAGATCAAATTAAACTACTTTAGGGAATTACTTATAAAAGCAAATGTTGTTTAGAATTCCATTTAATGTTATTTACTAAATACTGACTTTAAATTTCATAATAAATAAAATTATTTCTCTGGAATCTGGATTTCTCTCATTCTAGAAGTGTCCTAGTAATGGCAATGGGATCTGTGATGTTCATTTTTTTACATTTTCTATTAAGAAGTTACCTGGAAGATTTTTCCTTCCACGACCACTAAAATACCTTTACAGAGATTTTTTTTCCCCTGTCACTCAGTAAGAAATCAGCACCCTCACAGACCTTGAAGCACTTTTTAAGAATTGATGATCTAGCTTCAGTGGCAATGGATAAGCTGGAGATACCAGCAACAGCACTGGACACCTAAGGACAATTGAGTTTAAAGCCAACTATTAGAATTTAACTGCCAATAAAAAAGCTGAGAGAAGGAGTACATTTTCTCACACATGCTTTAAAGCAATATAAGGACATTAACTACATTTTACTATTCAACTCTAGATACATACCTTATATATTCCGAAACATGTGCTGAAGTGAAACCAGTGTAAGGTGATAGCAAAAGTGTATTTGAGGAACTTGTTGGTATATTTGCCATATCAGGAGAGAAAGCAGAAGGTCCAAGCTGGTTTAGTACTGTATTTTGAAAGTCTGCACTTGGAAGCATTATCTGACAAAGGAGGAAACAAATACTGCATTGTCATAAAATCTACAGTATAAACCTAGTCATATTTGCAAAAAGTGCTAAAGTAATCCAGGTGTACTTAAACACAACAACAAAAGAAAATCACATTAAATCCACAGTAATACTAAAGCACTTTTTTTTTCCTTGAAGCTTAACTTGTTTTAAGAAACCCCAAACACTTATTTAAATTTTGAGGCTTGTACTTGACCTTATCCTGTTTTATGATTTGTCTGAAGTTTTTGGGAAAAGGCCGAGAAGATATGAAACTAATCTTGTAAAACATGTGAAAGCCTTTAACAAAAAGACAAGATTGCATGTTTGTCACATTCAATTCTTTTATACATTTAGATGTGAAAGAACAAAAAGACTTAGGCTCCAAAGACTTGTTTTANTACTCTATCATATTTCAATTTAATTGCCTAAGGAAGTGGTTTTCAACTCGCAGTTCATGGCCCCTATGCAACTGGTGGACTATAGCTAAATGGCTGACGAAAGGTAACTCAAAGAGGCAAGTATGCTGTAAGGAGCTTTAACTTTGTAATAAAGAGGTCTGACCCTTCACGAGAAAAATTCCAATGGCTCTCCAATAGGACAGCATCAAAGCAAAAGTTGTCAACACATATAGTGTCTATGCCCTGTTTTGAGTTTAATCATGATGACTGAAAAGAAGTATGTTGTATTCTAAAGCTGAAAACAAATTCTCAAAAGATCAACCAATTTAAGAGCTCTACATGGATTTTTTCTGTTCTTAATGCAAGCAACAGCAACGTAGCTGTCAAAGTCACCAGGTTTCAGTGTAAACATCTGCGGTCATCTATTAGTTTACAACTGGGCATTAATGCCTATATTAGCGTATGCATCTGCATCATACGTGATGAACAGCAATTTTTGAGAACACTTCCTCCTGAAATGCTATCACAGCATTAATACGTCTCTCAAGTTTTGATACTTTCTTCTGCAACAGAAAAGAAACACAGCATGGGTTAAGAAACACTTAGAGTTCACCTGAAATAAGGAAGTTATATATTAATATCATATGAAAAGTAGTCAGTGAAACAATTGCAATGAACAAAGGCTAAAAATAGAACTATTATTAACTTGTCTTTATGCCACACAAGATGAAAAAATTGCATACTTTTGGGGTCTTTCTCTAAGGTAGCATAATAGTCATATGTGATACACATGCAAAATATTCACACAGTTATGCAAAGAAACTTACTAGCAATGTTTTAGCTATTTCTTCGTGGGTTTTTTTGCATTGTACTTGTTCAACTCTTCTATTTAAACTTTCTAGTTTTTGATTAAAGAAGTCATTATTTAAAGTATCCA
>WAAD01002100.1:0-13538 GCA_013389945.1 Fregata magnificens
CCTTGTACTTTGCCCTTATAAGGGTGCAGGCAACGAATAAAACACTGTCAATAGCATTTAAACTTCTTGCCAGTAACAGTGCACCTGCTGATAAGCAGAGACAAATTTGGCCACGCATTGCTGCTTTGCAGCCAATGAATCCAGGCTTTAGTTTTGATCTTTCCAAGAGACTTGTTTAAAACAAAATGATACATCATCTTTTTCTTTGCGTGCTGTTCAAGGCACATGATTTAAGTACTTGCCTCTGTAGTTACTGCCTTCAGAGCTTCATCTTGTTTGGCACTTAAAGCATTTTCTAGAAGGTTACTGCTCTCCAAGGAAGGGCCAGTACTGGCCTTAAGTGTTTTCTTCTCGGCTATTTTCTGAAAGCATTAAGAGCACAAGTCAACATGAATCGGGTAAAAAGCATGGTCTGCAGATCAAAAAAAAAAAAACCAAACAAGCAAAGCTTCTTAAAATCTTGCTTCTACCTGAAAAGAAAACTAGCCACATCTTTTGACTCTGCAATGCATTGTAGGCATTGCCTTTTGGTTCTACAATGACAAGGGCCTTCCACTCCATTCTTTTAGCCTACCTCAGCCTTTGCTGTCTATGCTAACAATAAATAATGAGAGTTTCAATAAACTTCCAAACGCATACGTATTTCCTCATGCATAGGACAGCAGGGAAAATAAAAGCACAAAGCTAGCTAAGAAACACTGCTATTTTTATGTTTTCAAGCAAAGAGGCTCCATATATAGCTGCCAAGCGCTAATTACTTAAGACCACCCCTTCCACAGTCCTCAAAGAAACTGTTTCCCAGAACTATTGCCAGTTTTCTAGCCTAACTTCCAGCTATAGGCATGAAAATAGACTCAAGTAAAAGTTGGCTTCAATTTAATTAAGCTAAATACATTTAGAGTAGCAGTTTAGAATGCACGTTATGACTTTGACCTCAGACCACCTGTAATGCAGTCTAGTTCAATACTGCAGCTGCTTGCCCTGTAAAAACAATCCAGTGATCACAAGGATTTTAATACTGCATTCATTACCTTAAATCAAACCAACCTGCAGAGACTTCAATTACATAAGTCATACAGCAAGGCTCATCAGTCATGTATGAACTACAGGGAAGTAATATTAGCAAGTTAAACAATAAAAGAGTACAAACTCTACTACACTGATTTCTGCTCAGGTGTGTTCTCTTACACCTAAGCCAGTCCCAGCGGTAAACAAAAAGAATCCAATCCTCTCATCCCAGGTTTGGGAGACCTAATGCATCTGTTTGTTCCCTATGTCTTCAGAGTCACAATGGCCATTTCTATTGTCTCAAAAAGATTTGAGAAGTCACTTCATTTCTTATAGGAATACATATGGAAAAAATCCCTTCCATACACTTCTTTCCAATGTCTTTTATATAAGCCATTTACAGTAGAGGAACAGATACCGGAAGGTTTGTTTTGGCGGTACTGAAGAGATCATCCTCATCATCATCCCCAAAAAGCCCTCCTCCAGATGATGGCTTCAGGATATGATTTGCAGACTAAAGAGACAAAGATAAAGAAAAGCTGTGTCACAGATCAAAAGCACATCTCCTTCGGCCCATGATGCCTGAACTGATATTAGCACTTGGCCCTCCCTGGAAATCAGTGACTTCCAAGCTGTGTTCAAACAAGGAACACTGGTAAGGTGCACACTTGAAAGACTGTTTTTAAATAGCAGGTTCAGAGGAGGACTTTGAACTCACCATCGACTTCTTGGGGCTGGCAAAGAGATCGACGTCCGGATCATTGTCCTTCTGAAGTTTGTGACTGAAGAGGAGCTCTTCGTCTTGAAAGACTCCAGTGCTTTTGGGCCAAGTACTTTTCTCTGAAGCCTGGAAGGAGAGGAGAAAGGTCCACACAGTGAGAAACTCCCTCCTTAAGGTTATTTGCCTAGTGATAAGACAGGTTACAATTCACCTGAGGCTACGCTACGACCCTGGTAACAAAAATACATCTTTAACTGCCAGTTATATATTTTACTTTGACCAAATTTGCAAAACTTACAATGTAAATATTTGTATTCACAGTTCCATTTGATGAGAAGATATTAACCAAAATGTATCTGTGTCTGCTGACCTGAGACCCAGCTGCTACTATTTACCTGTAAAGCTTCCTTAGAAGGAAGAAAAAAAAAGTGTTTCAGTATGTTATCATGAGTGTACAGTAAGGTTTATATTTTAGTAAGACTTTTATGCCTTGAATTTTTCAGCTGAGGGTGCAGGACAGAAGTGAGATGAAAAGAATCTAGTTAATTACCTTCCTAAGCTACCTTTTTAAAGAAGATTAAAGTAAAATTTAAAAAAAAAAACAACACCCCAAAGTTGAAGGCCTGTAAAGCTATTATTGTTGCTAGATTCCCTGTTCTCCTCCTGTTAAAGCAAATACATCCCCACAATGAAGAACAGAACATATTGTCTGCCTTTGGCAAGAACTTGTACTTTCAGATTTGCTGGTGGTGGGGAAGGTTGGCAGTGAAACATATCACCTATCAGCCCTCCACTGTCTGGCAAACCAACCAATATCAGCTGCTTGAACACCAAAAACAATGCCTTTCTATGATCATGGTCACTGTATGCACCCAGGTCTGACTTTCAAAAGGCAAAGACCTCACTGAATAAAGGTCAGTATCTATGTTTCACCACCCAGCTATCTCTTCAGGACCTACGCAAATGAAAGGATGCCTCTTAAGAGCATGACTGAATGTCCAGTAGCATAACATCAGACTCAAAATCCAAGCAGCAGGAGCAGTAGTCATAAGAATAAAGCCTGATTCTCCCCATCCCAGTCCAAGTCTCCAGGAGTCCCAAAGGGCTGCTACTAAAACTAGTTTCCAGTACACCATTTTTGGTCCATACACCCTGTCCTATGATTTTTATTACTGCTCCATTCTCAGCCTCTCTGTGCACCAGCTTTAATTTTATATCAAAAGCCAGGTCACATTTTTAGAGCACTAGAACTGCTGTTTATGNCCATTTTAACTCAGAAGCAGCTATAAACAGGGATTTTTCTTCAAGAGCCATCTATTTCATTCAACTCCACGGACTTCTGAATAAAGTGTGTATAGCCTTTAGGGTTGACAACTTACTTTACATCTGTGACTTTACAGGTCACATTAAGATGACAAAACCTGGTGGTATACTGTAGTATAGAGTATGTACTTTTTGACATGACTTCAAGTTTACAGAAAAAAATTTAGTACATCTGCATCAAGCAGAAGCAAGAACATTGCCGTGGATTCAAGGATATTGCTGCTGAAGATTCAAAGTCTACCCCTTGATGGTATATGCTATATCAGGAAAGCCAGACAGCAAGAATATGGCAACTGGAGGCTTTCTTAAAAAAGTGAACACACATACTTGAAAATCAGAAGTAAACATAGAATTAAGATGATTCTTGCTGAAGCTAAGTCTGCAGGCATATATCCACCTAGCAAACTGCAACAATATAAAGAAAATAAAGGAATAAACCACAAGGCTTCAAATTCCACATCCTTCTACTTCCTAGTACCTCTGACCATGAAGGGTAACTGGGGAATCAGTTCTGTACAGCAGACATCAAGTAGCTGCACCAAAGCATCTATACAGAATTTCTTTTCACACTAGCATGCAGCCAAATGCTTTTGAGTTAGTGGGATGGAAAAATTTACAAAGGAATTCAGGATCATGGGGAAAAGCAGGAATAATTTCTCACCCAAGAATCTGGAAGTTTAGAAATAGAGAAAAATTAGCCTCCATGACATGAAGAGAGGGAAGGGTAAAAACAAAACCTTGGCTAGAATAGTAGAGGTAGAAAGGTGGAAATACTATTTCCTAGTGTTCAAGAACTTCCCTAGACTCACCACACCAATTTCTTTCTGTGCATTTTTAATGCCATCATCATCATCTTCCAGTCTCTCCTCTTCCTCCTCCTCAAACAAGCTTAACACTTTCTTAGCTTGGGTCTTGACATCTTTCTCCAGAGCTGGTGGTGATGTTGCAAACAGATCCGAACTGCTGGCTGGCTCTGAGAATTTTGCTGCAAAAGGCTCCACCCAAAACAAAAACAAAACCAAACAAAATTTAACACATCAGCCTGTTATTTAGTTCAGATTTGCCCCAAAAAAATCACTAAGCTTTCTTGCTTAAATGCCAGCAGTGGTCAGCGTTCTGCAATCCATTACCAGACAACTGTATTCAACTCATTTTCCCTAAGCAGACAGAATAGCAGCATGCAGATTAGCAAGAGATAGTAGATAAAAAAGAGAACACACTTTATGGCTCTGAAGGAAACACAAGTTTCCTCCTGTACCCTACACTGGAGCGCTGTTGATAAGCTGCTTCCTGCATAAGGTTTCCTCCTCATCCGTATGTCAGGTTGCATGTGTGCCACAAGGCTGCATCAAGCAGCTTTGCCATTATCTCTGAGGTACCTAATTCATGCAACTTGGGATTCTTTGGAGTGGGCAGCACTACCTGAACCTTGAATGCACTCAGAAAAGTGCAAAGCACGATAACTATTCTGGAATTCGTCAGCTAGTAATTCCCCAACAATCACTCAGTAAGACCATGCCCAAGATTAAGTTCTGCTGAAGCTTCTTCAATAATACACATCAATACCGTTCTGTAACAGTGCTGCCCAGGAGAAATTTACAATCCTGAAAGCCACAGCTAACAACACCATTTATAAATCATCATACTATGTTGAAACAAAGTTGCTGAGCTTGAAGCAAAGCCTACATATTAGTATAGGCTATCTTTTAAAGGAAAGCTCTGTTCATGTGAATAAAAATTACCCAACCCACTCTGGAGGAAAACTGAAACAGATTCCTCCCCTACCCCCAAAATAAAAAAAACCAAACAATTCTCTCATGTATGTCGGTTGGGAAACAACTTTTAAATGCCATTTAATCAATTTGCTGTTTGACTGACAAGTGATTTTGCTAAATGGAGACAGACTTATTCTCTCCTTGGCAATAGAAGAGGAAATCCAGAGCAGTGCTGTTAGATTGTTTTGGGTTTTTTTTTTTAACTGAACCTTTACCAAATTTCAGATTAATGCAAGAAAATCCCTCACTTTTTCCTTTGTTTGCTGCACTGCAACATCTGGTCCTCTAGGCACTGCTCCAGGCTCTTCTAAACACCACAATGTATCTTCTACCTGGTTAGACTTTGCTGCTCTATCTGGCAGATCTTCCTTTTCCTCCTTTTCCTCTTCATTAGAGAAAGGTGGTGCTTGTGCTGGTTTTACTTTCTCCTGCAAAATTAAGAGAATGTTGTTGACAAAATTGGTGGGTATATAAGAAGCATACACTGCTGTGGGAGTGCAGAATCTCAGTTTGCCTTCTGCAGGGGTCTAGGACACTAGCAACATGTTTGACTTCTACTTTCCTCCCATGGGACATTCTGGTTTGTGACTTTTGATTTCTAGTATTATAGGCTCTTTAGTCTGGATGAAGAGTGCCAGGAAGCAGCTGCAAGCTTAGAGCAGATGCCCTGGGAATCTTGTCTGGTTGGTGCACCATTTCCTGTTACTGCCAGCAGCTAGACTGTGGCTTGCCTGTTTCTTCTTCTATTGCCAAGCCTATTGTCTTTATGGGCCATGACAACTGTTTTCTTGGTAAGCAGAAAGGCAAGGGGGGGGAGGGGGTGGCACACACGTGCAGGAATTCCCACTACAGATACAGCTGTGTTAAGCTATTGCAACTCCTACTCTCAATTCCAAAGCACAACCAGACAGGCAGCACACTATCGGCTAAGCTCATAAGACAGAGGATAGCATAAGCACCCTCAAGAGAGGGCCAGTAAGAAGTCTGTAGACACATCTGAACCAGCTGGGGTTGAGGTGACACAGAGGGTGAAGCTCTAGCTTCACAGTCAGCAGTAAGCCATCTGTTCATTTTAACAGTATTTTATAGTTGAGAGCTCTCAAAACATCCTCAGGAAGGGCTTTTAAGATAAACCAAACAAATTTAGGGTTAGTGGTCAAGAAAATTTTGAAATCTCTATTAGGCTGATGGTAGTAAGTTTTACATGTAAGAGTTCAGTCTGCCCTGTTCCCATTCCCAATTTGCTAGAACTACCATTGTCTAAAACAAGTTAGACTTACATTCAGTACCTAACAAGGAAGATAGACTATAAAAAGACTAATTGTTCCACATAAGTTTTAGAAGAAAGGGGAGATACCACTGCAGCCTTAGCAGCTGAAGGAAGTAGTATTGATTGGGAGCTGAAGAGTGATTCTCCATTAATAGCATCATCTTCAAACAACAATGATATCTTCTGTGGCTTTCTTTGGCTGCAATGAGAGAGAAGAGAAAATGGAAGATTCCATGCAAAAGTTTCAGAGGCCATGCACTGCATGTGTTTGAAAGTATAACTTAGGACCATCATTTGCAGCAAGTGGTCCCAACAGAACTCGGCTTCCTCACTGTCTCAACGATTCTACCACCCTCCCTTCTTGCCTGCATAGCTTTCTGCAGAAGATAAAAAGAAGTCAAGAGGATTTTGTATTGCAGGCATGGAAATGGAGAGCCCAATTCAGTGGTGGCCAGGAGAATGATCCACCACAGATACAAAAGAGGTAAACACCCAGCCCTGTCCATTCCCACTCACACACCTCTACTTCCTCTTCAGCAAGAGTAGCAAGGGACACTTGCAATATGCCTGGGTCTGTCCAGTTTCAAGGGCACTGCTGGGCTGTTCTGAAAAAATGCCCCTCCCCTCCCAGGGCTGTCACCTCTCTTTAGTGATTGCAAATAAGTCCTCCTCATCCTCTTCCTCAAAGAGGCTCGTCTTCTTCACATCTTTAGCCTGACTGACAGTGCTAGCTGGTTTTGCAGGGTCCTCTTTTCGGTCATCTTCAGAAGGAAGTTTAGCTGGCTTGGAGACATTCCAATGTTCCTTAAAAATAAGGAACCCTTAAGTTTTCTTTTGCCTTGGTCAAAGCCACTTTCCCGTCTTCTCTATAATCAGAAACACTTCAGCATCTTGGCAGTCCTTGCATCTCTCTACTAGTTTATTTTCCTGCCTTTGTGTTAGCCACTGTAATCTGACATTGCTCAGGCTTTGCAGAGGGCTGGCCACCTTTTGGCATACGGTATTTGCCCAGCAAAATAGGGTACACACACTTTACTATTGTAGTTGCTCTTGACAACTGAGGTCAGTGTCAACTGTAGTCAGAGGAGTAAGGTCACCCAGTAGAACCTTATTTGAGCCACTTAAATAATTTAACAAGTTTGATGTATGGGGGGAAAAAACCCACCAAAAAAAACCCCCAAGAAAAAACACAACACCCACACCCAAGACACCTCATTACTAAAGTGCATGATGCTGCACTTCTTATTTCCTCAACTTTCAACCACAGTACTTTCCCCCCCCACCCCTGGCTGGAGCTAGCATTTAATCAAGCCTACCCACCGAACAAGTCAAAACTCTACATTAGAAGGAAACATTTCTAGGGTTGGCAGGGTTTTCTGGCTTGTGTGTTTTCTTATTCCCAGCATTTAAAGTGGTTTGCCCCGTTCCTCACCTCTGTTTGTGCCCTTTCTGAAAGGGACTACAGGCATGTTGAAGTATGAACTTTGTTTATTCTACATTAAGATAAAAATGTATCTAAAGATATTACTAGTATCCACTAAGCAAGCAATTACAGGACAGGTAATAAAAATCAAGTCTACACAAAAGAGTAATTTTGGGGGGTGGGAGGGCTAAGAAGAGTCTGGATCATATTCATGTGAGTTAATTCAGAGACTTTCCACACAAGTTTTTAATTTACTCAGTGTCTCTGGCTTTCATTTAAGATGCAGGACAACACTTAATCCATCCCTAGAATAGGGCTGCTCTCTGGGAAGCCTAGTCATTTATGTTTCATTTTTCCCATCCCTAGATTAAAAAAAAAACAAACCAAAACCAAAACACAAAACCAAAACACACCCACAAACAGAAAACCCCACCAAAACCCAAGCAAACAAAAAACCCCAAACACCACCACACACAAAACCCCCACCCCAAAAACCCAAAACAAAGAAAAACTCACCACATATCTATCTAGAACTGCTAAACTTTCCTCACAGAAATTAAAGCAGTAGGAGCAAACTTATTTTTCCCTTTTAGTATTTTTAAGTCATATTTGTTGGCAGCACCCTCCATTTGCTATCAATCTTTCTATAATTACATTGAAAATACTGATTTTCTCTTCCACGTGACTTCTGTTACCTAGATCATGCGATCATTTCAGCCAAGAATGAGGCAGCTTCCTCAGCTGCAAACAAGTCACAGGATTGGGGTAGGCATGGCATGTGGACACAGCAAGAGTTCGACTGTGGTTCCTGTCTCAACAGTTTTATGCTTTGCCCAGCATAAAGCCCAGTAACTCCTTTCAACCAAATCTCACTCCTCAGTACCTCCTCATCACTGCTGAACAATAAGCTGGAGGCTTTCTTGAGTGGCTCTGACTGTTTTCCTTTCTCTTCTGGGGGTTTTCCCTGTTGCTTCTTGGCAGGTACCACACCAAAGAGATCCTTAAAATAAAATTTTCAAAAAATTAAAAATAAAAATCAAAAGTCAAAACCACAATGAAAAGCTCACTGAGAAGTCATCAGCATGCGAGACACTGTTGCCATCTGCTTCTCAGATGAGTAGGACAGAGAAATGGTGTTTTGTGAACCCTTTTTGAAGACAATTTCAAGTGTGATACAGTATTCTGGTACAGAGAATTCTACGCACACAGGTTTTGATAGACCTGGAACTTGTAAGCACACAGCCTGGTTTTGGCCCACAGATTCTCCACCATAAGACTTGACAAGCAGCCAAAAACCACCACACAGCAATTCTGTTGCACAGCAGCTAACACAATGAGGCACTGTTTCTACCTCTACATAATGAAATAGAGAATGAGTCCTATTCTGAGAGGACAGGCAATAGGCAAGCTGAACCACTACCACTGGGCAAGAACCAAGACTTTTCACCCGAAGACACTCATGCAGATTAATATATAGGCATCAGAATATACAAAAGCATATGCTGACTTCATCACCTAACACTTATTTATGCTTTTCTCCACTCAACTTGAACTTCAGTTCCATAACACAACCTTCATGGCAGATACCAGAGACCTTACTGCATTACAAAATGTTTCGCTATCCTGACAGTTGCTTCTGAACAGCCCCTATTCAGATAGGGTGAGCTGGAAGCAGCCCCCTCTTGAACAGAAAACCTTTATCTTGAGTTTGCAGAAGTCCCCTATCTAACAGCTCTGAGCAGGCCTCCTATTTGCCTCAGGTTAAGACTATGGGGTAAGTTAACGCACCATGAAGGCTGCAGGCCCAGAGCTGGAAGCTCTTTGGAGGGTGTGTGGGAGGGAGAAGAGGGTAAAAAAAGATAAAAAAAAGCACACACTAATTCAATTTTGTTAAGTTTCTTGCACCAACTGTGCTCTGATCTCAGTTTCTACACCAGCAGCCACAATTCTTACATACTGAAAAGCGAGGAAAAGGGCATTCACCGGCCACGACACAAGAGAAGCAAGAAGTCATCCATGTGGCTAGGTACCACAGGCCAGGATAAAACAGCTTCTTGAAACTCATATCCATTCTATTGCTCAGTGTTCTCTAGTCCTATCAGTCAGAGGGATAACATCCTTCATGTTTAGGTCCAGAGATGATATGCACTGACTGCAAAATACTAAAAAGACACCAAGAACTCACAAGAGTCCCTGCTACCATTCTCCACCATGCTGTCTACATGCTCAGAACTGTTACGCAATGCGAGATCGATTTAATGCACTAATTTAGTGCTCCATTTACAAGCTTAGTATTGTAAGGTTCTGAGTATTTCCTGCTGCATTTGCAACAGGCTGTGCAGGAGGGTTCCCACACACAGGCAGTATCAGGAAGCAGTACTTACCTCTTCATCATCATCAAACAAGGAGAGCGGAGCTTTTGTCATGGACTTGCTGGTGGGGAGAGATATAGCTTTGGACTTCACAGTTTTACTTGATGAAAACAAGTCCTGTGCAAACCAAAGAAACATCACTTTGCAAAGCAATGCTATACATTTAAGAACTCTAAATGGGACATTCATGTTTTTCCTTTTAAAAAAAGTGTTTAGTGTGCCTGTGAAGTAGGGAAAGATTGTCTTACTCTCATGTACCAATCACCTGCAACTCCACAGGGATTTCCCTCAGCTTTGCAGATTAATTGCTAGCTGGCAGCCGAGGACACAAGATTAAACATGTGCAGTCTTTCATGATCCTTGCTCCGGATTTGCTGATCTTTCCCCTCTTGAGGCTTTCAATTTATGCCTGTGCGTACCACACAAGTTTAACTCTCTGAAGATAGGGAAAACGTTCCGAGATTTCACTCTTGGAACAAGAAGGAACTTTCGGGATGGCTGGGAGTAGGTGCATGGGTGTCAGAGCTCCCAATCCTGCAGATAAATAAGGAGTCCCCAGATATGAGTGGACTGAAGTCAGGGTGACTCAGATCCCAAGGATTTCTGTAGGGATTTGTTAAAGAGATACTCACTTCAGAATCCTCCTCATCAGAGAAGAGGCCCCTCTGTTTTCTTGGAGGTGTTTCAGATAAAGGCTTGAAGTCCTCCCCCGAAGACGGCTGACTCTTTCGGACAAATAAAGACACTGCATCAGCACCCATTTAGATTCAGTATGGGCATACACATCATATGACCCTTTCTAAGGGGCATGCTGCTGGCAGCATCCCAGCAGCTGAAGGGACAGAACACAAGCTTGTCACCCATGGGCTGAAGTCCAAAACTCACGTGCTGAGTGAGTTCCTCACATGCAGCCAGAGCTACACACAAGTGACTTGCAGGTCTTACCATAGGCCTTCCCTCCCACCACCATCCTTCTCAATAGAAAAATGTATGCAGCAACTCATGCCAGGCCCCCTCATGAGTTAAACGAAAATGTTTCTTTTAAGAAGCTGTTTCGTAAAGGAAGAGGGCAGTTTGTGCCAGCCATCATTTCCTGCATTAGCACAGCACAGTCCCAGCCTGCCACCAGCTATATTGCCATTAAACTCAGAATTATTCCAGACCCAAGCACTACTGTCAGCAAGCTTGGAGTATAAAACAGCCCTCACTTCCTGACAGAGCAGGAATGGTGCTGCTGAATCAGTTCTCATACTCTCCTCCGGAAAAGCCAAGTGCTGAGATCAGAGCAATGGCATTGAGTGACATCCCACCACCACTCCCGCCCCATTGACCATGGATACTCTTGCACTGCACCAGAAATAGAAGCTGGCTTAGGCCCTTGTGCTCAGGTGCTTCTCACAAGGCAATATGGAGAAAGTCCTACAGCAATTTGCATAAGACATCCCCAGCACCGTGCGCTTCTCAGTCCAGAGGGCAGAAGAGTCACTGTAGCTCATTATGTTCAAATACTCCTTGGACAGTAATTATGTATAAAATGGATATATACAATCTCTGCTGTAGAAACAAAGAGCATCACTACTTTCCTCAAGACACTGCTCTGAAAATGAAAGTGGAATGGGCATTATGAGGCTCTCATAACTCTGTACACCTGTCCTCAGGACAGCATTTAGAGCTGTCTACAACTTAAAGAGTTTTCAGCTGAAAAACAGCTTTTTAAACACTCCAAGTATTGTATATGCTTAGGTAGAACTGTGACATCCACCTTCCTCTCCCACAATATATACAAACTATGCGTTACCAGTTAAGTTGCTATCAGTGGTTGATATAAGTGCAAACACAGTCTCTGCAGCACAGAACTCTAACACCAAAGGTTCTTAAGTCAGGCTGGTTTCATTTCAGCCATGAACTTCATAAACATTTTTTATTATCAGAGGCTGCTCATTTTGGTCTCATTTCAGTCCTGCCTTAAGATTCTTCCAATCACTGCCCACACAAAAAAAAAAACCACTCAAATAATGCAAAGTTTGAGAGGCAAAAGGCATTTAAGAACCCCTGAAGCACTCAGGTCATGGAAGACCCTATGAACCTAGTTCTGTTTTACAAATACGGCACTTCCATGGTGTTGTACATGAAAAGACTACTGCAGCTGAAGTAGTAACTTTTTCCTAAAACCTTAGCCATACAATTCATTTATATGCCATTACCTTTTTTTCCATGTCTGTCTCCCTATGGCTTTCTGTTTCTTTAGTTGTGCCAGCAACCACAGGAGGAATGGCAGGTTTTTCCTTGAATAAGTCACCTTCATCATCATCATCAAATAGGTCAGCTGTGGACTTGACTGTATTAAGAGACAAAACAGAGAATGATGAGAACAGCCACTACTGAACAAGAGAAGATACGAGTCTCAAAAGATACTATGCTCCCTTTTTAAAGATGACCAACATCAGGAGTCTTTAAGAGAAAAAGCTAGACAAGCTCTTGAAGTGAAACACCGCTTACCTGAGAGCACTAGTGACAGAGAGTACACTCAACAAGCATTGGGGTAGAGTCAGCTGGCACCTCTAAAGGCAGTGTTTTGTATTGGCTTGGCACCTCTAAAGGCCTAGAGCCTGCCAATAGAAGTGTTGGGCACAGGGACTCAAGGCTGTGTGAATAAAGTCTGTACCATTTCCCTGATTCAAGTCTAGATACTGCCCTAGCAATAGAAGGAGCATCCTAAGAGAGGAAAGTCAGTGGAGAGCACGTGCAAATAAACCAGTCCCACACCACTCTGAGGAAAAGAAATGCCAATAACAAAAAAACCCCCCAAAACCCCACACAACCCAACACACCCCCCCAAACAAACAAAACCCAAAAAACCCAACCAACCCAAAAAACCCAAGCAGAAGTAACAGTGATGCAGGTTCGAATTTTGTAACTCATTGGTTCCTATCAGTTTGAATTTTGATGACCTTTAATGTTTAATCTTCCACTGCACATGTATAGAGGTACCTGAATCTGGAGGTTTTTTAGTTGCTCCCACAAAGAAGTCATCATCGTCATCATCAAACAGAACAACTTTCCCAGGCTGTTTACGAGTTTTCTCTGTGCTCTGTGCTGCAGGTTTCTTGTCTTTTTCCACAATTACAGTGGAACTAAACACATCACTTCCTCCTGCAGGTCAGGGGGGGAACAAAAACCCACACAGAGATCGTTGCTGGAGTTACCGAAAAGCTGAACTTGTGCCATAGTAAGTGGAGCCAGGCAGAGTTTCCATCACAGCAAGTTTTAATGCGCTCCTGCAACAATGCCGCATCAAAAGCATTAGCTAGAAACTCCTGATAAAGCCAAGTCACAGACAGATGCCCCCTCACTCTCACTGCAATCACTTTTTCCTCAAACCTGCTCATCGCCCCTAGAAATAGCAGCCAGGTTCTGTGTTAAAGCTAGAAGACCCAGCAGTCCCACACTGTTGTCCCTATGGACTTCCCAAATCAGAATCCTACTTTACTAACTAGTAAGCCACACCACTGTGGACAAGTAAAAGTGGTAAGGTGCTTGAGGAGAGGTGAGGACAGGTGACTCAGTTCTCCCGAGGAGCTGCACTTGTCTTGCAAGACCACTAGCAGTACTGCAGTATGAGGCTGAGTTTAGTCCTGAGATTCCT
>WAAD01002100.1:28221-45936 GCA_013389945.1 Fregata magnificens
AGGCGGCGCAGGAAGGCGCGCGCGCGTCCGGGCCGTTCCCCCGCCTCCGCTGAACCCGCAGCTGCTGCGACGCAGAGGTGTGGGTGAAGGCACAGAGGCACGATGTCTTCTGTACGGGGCTATGGCAGCCGGAGGCCAGCCCCTGCCGGGAATAGCGCGGCCCAGCAGAGCAGGAGCAGCAGAGGACTCGCCTGGGCACCCACCCGGTCCTAAACCGGCCAGCACAGCATACAGCCCCGGGAGGGCGGTTGAGCTAAGCTGGCGGAGCTTGCTCCCAGCTGGGTGAGGGATGCTCACGTTGTCCTTTCTGCAGGTTGTGAGGACCGTATCTCCCGGGCGAGGGGAATGAAGAACCACGTGGGAGATGGCTTTGACCACTGCAACTGCTTCAAGGGTCTGACACCCTTGACTGAGAGACTGACCATTCATGACTTGTAACGGACATGTGCACAGAGGGGCCCTACTCTACACTGGGAACAAAGTCGAGGGTGGCAGGAGTAGCAGGTCATGGCAACATGTCTGCACCACAGCAGCATTCCCCGCTGGAGCACACCAATGCCCGGTCTTACAAGTAGAGAGGGACCTCTTCCTCCTATTTTTCTTACAAAAGCAAGTGTAAAACTTACAAGTCAGGTAAAATCTCCTTTGATTTAAACTGGATTAGTTTTAATAAACCCACACCAGAATTCCAGGATTTGCTAGAACAGAATACTATATACACTAGCATAAATAAATATATGGTGCAAATCGCCAAACTGGGATTCACAGCCTGGGCCTTTACAAGTCAAATGCCCACTCTGACTTCTCACTTTCTCACTAAGTCATTTTTTCCAATGGGTTAAAAAACCCTGTCATACCGCTGTATTTCATATGTTCTTTATTACAAGTGAATTAATAAGAAAGGAAATTACAATAAAATCATCTGTACTTCCAGCTGGGAACTAAAAAATTCATTGGAAACAGTCAATTTAGATCAACCCTTGATATTAGCACATGGGGTTTGTTTATTTATTTATTGCACTTGGCTACGCTGATACCACAGTAGACCTCATGAGGAACCAGGGCACTGGGTGATTTACTTCTTACTTGGGTTCTCAGTTTAAATAAGAAAAAACGCCCAAAATCTCCAACTTCTCATATATTGATTTTAATGGCGACATCCAGATACTTGAAGGGTATTGGTAGATTAGGGCCATAGGAACTTCTAAAAGCAAATTACCATCATACTCCTTTTGATGCTATTTTTCTGTGATTCTGTAACAAGATACCATTACTGAACTGGCTCAGACCTTCAACCCTAGTAGAATTTAAAGAATTTTAATATACTGATAATAAAGCAGAAACTAACAAAGTAGAAGTAGAAAAATAGTAGCCTGGGCTAGTTTCACAACAATGTCTTGAGCAAGATTGTTAAAAAACACACAGATGGGATTAATCTAAAATTATTCTCCAAGGCTTGTAGTGTTTTGCCATAGTTCCTTCCTCTGCAACATTCCGAAAACCAGAAAAATTTGCCTTTAGTTACTTTCCATATTGACCAACATGTGAAATAAAATCCAACAAGCCCTTTGTTGATAACACAAAGTTCTACTGGCACAGAACTTTGTGCATTACAAAACGTGAGGTCGATACGCTCTATGTGTACTGATGCTGAAAAATATAGGGTCTTGCCATCAGGCAGCTTCAGGTCTGGGGGTCTTGCAGATTAGTTTCCATTAAAAAAAAAAAAAAAAGACAGCAACATGGAACCTGAATGTTCCCTTAGGGGAAATGGTTTATTTGTGATACATACACCAGTCTCTCAGCAGAGAAGGCTACGAATGGCACAATAAAAATCTGATTTCTAGAAGTCCCAACCCAAACATTACTGTCAGGGTCCCAAAAAGTATTTCAGTCCTAAAATTCCTTTTAGAGAGGCATTTAGACAGGTTCCTTTTAAAGGTTAGAGAGAAGATGGCAACAAGAAAAATCACTTGCTGTTCCTCTCAGAACTTTCCAAATGCATACGCAACGTAAAGGTATCAAAAATCACAGATGTCATCAGAGACTAAATTGCATATTAAGAAACAGAACATGTAAGACTGCATAGAGCTGAGCTCTCTGATATCTACACTTACAGGCATGCCTTAGCTTTGTGGCATCGCTTGCTACTTCTATGTGGCCCTGAGATCTGTATCTGTGCAGGTCATATTCCCTAGGACCTTCCAGAGCAGGGCAGAGTGCTTCTGGAATCAGTCTGGGGAACAACTTCTTTCCCGCATGGCCACAAGGACAGAAGTTAGAGCAGACTGGTGTTTCTTGTAATTCTGCCAGCCCCATGCAACTGCTCAGCTTTGTGCCTTTACAGCAGTGTGAAATGAGCCAGAAGCCTTTTGATGCAGCCCTGAAAGGCTGCAGTGAAAGTGTTTAAGGTGGGGTCAGGCAGTCAGGAGGTTGTTGGGAGGCCCCTGTGGATTGCAGAGGCAGGCCAGAGTAAATATACACAAGAAAATATGCACAAGACAGATTTGAGAAACATAGCACGTACTGCAGTTGCTGCTCCCTTCTGCCCTCCAGTTTCTGGAGAAGAACTAGCACAACGTAATGGGATGCTATAGTTGTGCTGGCAGACATGGTGCAAGAGGAAACAAACCTTTATGGATCTCTTCCTGGTCCTACTTCAGTCTATTTTCTGCAGTGTTGCTCCATGGTGGAAAAAGCCACTGCCTATCCTGAAATTGCTTGTTAGCCCTGTCTAAAAATTTACAACCCCAGGCTGCTGCCAGACCATAAATCCTCTGGTTAGTTATCCTAAGCAAACATTCCAAACTGGAGACAATAGTGATGAAAATTTGTTGCCCTAGTGTGAAAGCTTGCTCACATACAGACTTGGCATCAGGGATATGCCTGAAATTACATCTGGCTCTGGGATTTCCCAACTGAGTTGGGGATATAGACATAAATATGTGTCTGTAGTTTGCCTTCTCAATGTAGTGATGAAATTAGCGGAGTTTGCATTGAGCAGTGGAGGCTGACCCTGGCACACTTAGAGATTCTGCACTATAGAAATCTGGATGGCTTTCTCCTGGCTTAGATCCCTAATCTTTCTTCCTGTGAAACCAAGGCATGGAATGGGGATGAAAAGTGGTGGGAGGGCTACTACAAACAGTTGGACTTATCCAGACCAAAGAGCACACTAGGACTCTTTAATCCACCAGTTTAAGCATAGGTTGTGTTAGCCTCAAAGCTTGTTCTTTATGTCCACAAAGAAACATCTGTGAACATCAGCACAAGAAGCAATTGCAAAGCAAAGGAGGAAATCCAGTATTTACTCTCTTGCACAAGATGACACCTATTCCTTCCCAGGCACCTGGTCCCCAGTGGGTACCCACAATAATTTCCACAGGCCCATAGGACTGCACAGAACTTTTTGCAGCTGCAGAATGGCTGTAGAAGGCTAAAGGCAAGATGATGCAACCTTGAAAGTAATTTGGAGGCCAATATTGCATACCTGTTATGTATGATCACAGCTTACTCTCTTCACAACTTCTGCAGAGCTGAAAGAAAACATTTTCATTTGGAGTGGATCCTGACTACTCTCAAACCAAGTAGTAAGTTGTTTTGTCCAGAAAATATCACTATAAACAACATGACCAGCTTTAAGGGAGGTATTGTGTTTCCTGTACCCATTCATTGCTAGGCCGTATGCAACTCTATTAAAGACAGAATGATTTCTAACACACATACACAGATTATGAAATAACAAGAAATATTCTTTTTTTCATACAGGATTATTAGGGGGGTCTGATTTTTCTCTTTTACTTATTTTTTTTAACTGTGTGAAGTGACTACTAAATTCTTATTAGCATTTGTCCTTGAAGAAATTACAGCTTACAGTGGACAAAGACATTCAATATAAATTTAAATATAATTCTCTTTTCTTGATAATCTGGGTAATGATAGCTAGCCTGGGTAATTTTTTTTTTCCTGTAGGTAAAAACTTTAGCAGAAGTACTGCTTTCTGTTGCATTACACTGGAAGTGCTAACAAAAGCTTAAACAGACAGCACTTGGTTAAACTCACAAATATTTACAAGGTAAAAAATGAAAGAGAATACCATAGCCAGCTTTCCCAATAGCTAACAGAAAGTAAATATGTTTTTATAACTTTAGAACAGGATGCAAACAAAAGAAAAAGTCAAGTTACAACTAAAAGATAAGCTTCTGTATCACACAAGAAAGAACCCCAACACAGTTTGTGCATTGTTCTTCATTTTCCCTGCCACTCCTTGTTCTCATGTACAGGTTGTGTTTATGGCTTGGTACAGATATGGAGAGATGTGGTTGTCCAAACCGTGCAACTACCAGAACTCCCCAGCCTCCAAGAGGTAGTCCCAGCACCTGCATTATCTGCAGGCTGCAAAAGGATTTGGGGGTGACGAGTGAAGTCAGGGCTTGAAGATGCCTCAGTCTCCAGTGCACAGTGGAGAAAGGAGTGCCTATAGCAAGAAATAAGTACACATGTGCTGTCACTGGACCAGCACAGGAGCCTGAAGCCCTCAGAGGTACTTCCCCTCCTGCTTGGGATTCATTGCTGGTTTATACCATGACGGAACACACCACTTGCCTACCAGTGTATTTACTTGTTTCAGGGAATTAAAAATCAGTTTTCCTTTAAAATAATTAATTATAACCTGTGCATCAGAAATAAGCAGACTGTGATTACCCACGTCACCTAAAAGACCTTGCTGCCACGTACTGAGTCAAATGACTTACCGCAATAAGTTGTTGTGCAAGCAGGAAAAAAATAACTGGGATGATAACCTCAGTTCAGGTAACTAGAAATCCTGAAGGAGGAAAAAAAATCCAAAGCAGAACTGCTAATCCTTTAAAGGAACCTGGACTTGGACACACATGACTTCGTTGGGTCACGGTTTCCCCCACATGGGTTTGATCCTTCTTTGATCCCAAAAGTTCATCTCACATGGTAAAATCATGGCCGTTACCTTGGAGTTCCCTTGTTGTGGGGTGGGAATGCTTAGTGTGTGAGGAAAGGGGGAAGGTGACTTTTGGGTTCTGCCTCTGGGGTCTGCAGTCCCCTACAGTCAGGTAATAAGCTCTGAAACTTGAAATCTCTGACACACTTAAGGGAGCCAGCCGAAGCCATACATCAAGTCAATATCAGAACGAAAAAATAAAAAAGCTCCTGAATCACAGTCCCATGGCTTTCTACTTCAGTCTTTAGCAAAACTTTGAAACATGAAACTCACAGAACTAGTGAAATAGTGCTACCCTCCCACTTTTGTAAACAGGTCAAGAAATTAATCTTCTCATAGTAATTGTTATGTCAGAGTTGATAAAGCAACACAAAGCCAGGATGGCTGTGAACTTATGTTCCAGGTTAGATCCAGCAAAGCCTTTCATCAAGACTATTTTTGAGAACAAGGAGTGGCTCCACTGGAGACAATGGAACTACCCACATGGCTAAAGCTTATATATACTTAAGTGCTTTGCTTGATCCAAGTCCTAAGATCTAATCTGAAGGCTGCAGAAGTTAATGGGAGCTTTCCAACTTTCCTCAGTAGGCTTCGAACCTATTTAAGCTAAAAATGATACTTCCAATGTATATGAGGTTTAGTTATCTGTGTGACTTGTGTGCAAATATTTATCTGCATGATATATGTATATTCTGTGGAATCAGCAGTCAACTTTGCAAAACACTTGTTCTCTCATCGAGTATTAACCCACCACGAGGACATTTGCCCTCTGGCTCTGCAGGATCTGAAAGGGAAAGCTTTTTTCATGGAAAGTAAGAATATAGAATCATAGAAAGGTTTGGGTTGGAAGGGACCTTAGAGAGCATCTAGTTCCAACCCCACCGCCATGGGCAGAGATACCTTCCACTAGATCAGGTTGCTCAAAGCCCTGTCCAACCTGGCCTTGAACACTTCCAGGGAGGGGGCAACAACAACTTCTCGGGGCAACCTGTTCCTGTGTCTCACCACCCTCACAGTAAAGAAATTCTTCCTAATATCTAATGTAAATTTACCCTCTCTCAGTTTAGAACCATTACCCCTTGTCCTCTCACTAGACTCCCTGATAAAGAGTCCCTCCCCATCTTTCCTGTAGGCCCCCTTTAAGTACTGCAAGGCTGCTATAAGGTCTTCACGGAGCCTTCTCTTCTCTAGGCTAAACCACCCCAACTCTCTCGGCCTGTCCTCATAGGGGAGGTGCTTCAGCATCTTCGTGGCCCTCCTCTGGACCTGCTCCAACCATGTCTTGGAGCCCCAGAGCTGAGCACAGTACTCCAGGTGGGGTCTCACAAGAGCAGAGTAGAGGAGGAGAACCACCTCCCTTGACCTGCTGGCCACACTTTTTTTGACGCAGCCCAGGATGCAACTGGCTTTCTGGGCTGCTAGTGCACATTGCTGGCTCACATTCCATTTTTCATCCACAAATACCCCCAAGTCCTTCTCCACAGGTCTCCTCTCAATCCACTCATTGCCCAGCCTGTATCCATATTTGGGATTGCCCCGACCCAGGTGCAGGACCTTACACCTGGCCTTGTTGAACTTCATGAGGTTCACACGGGCCCACCTCTCTAGCCTGTGAAGGTCCTTCTGGATGACATCCCTTCCCTCTAATATTTCCTGCTTTTTAGTAGCCTTGCATTCAGAAAAGGCAGACCTTCAATGCTGTGTGTTTTCATAACGCAACTATCAACTTCACAGGAATATTGAAAATGACCAGAAATGGCTGGGCTGATCACAAGAATGATACACTTTTCATGGGAGGGCTTCTCAGGCAGTTTTGTCTCTCTTCATGCTGTATGACAGTTGGTGAAAAGCAAATTAGTGCAGTGCTATGGAAGCAATCATTCTTGAAAAAAGCATATTTAAAAAGCAACTCACTGAAGATGTAGCCAGATCTAAGACTTTAGGAAAAGACTAAACTCTTTTAAAGCAAGATCTGCATACCCTGGGGCAGGAGGTTCAAACCTCAGAGGAGTGTCAGCCTACCAGCAGACAATCAGCAGCACAGCTGGCAGGGCTCCAGCATCTTTATCAAGAACTCATTTGCAGAAGAAAGAGGTGTTCTGCCTAACAAGTGCTTTGAAAGCAAAACCAGTCTTGCTTTGAGCTCTCTGTCAAAAACCACAAAAGGACTGGCATAAAATTTCCTGTCAAGCCCAGGGTGGTCTGGGGATAGCAAAGCCTGGACATGGTAGGTGAAGGGAAGGGAACGCTGTAAAAATGGTGCAAGCCATAGGTCAGTGCGCACCGTCTATGGTTTCTCTACACTTGTATGAAACCCTTATATCAAGTAATCTGGGAGAAAATATAAAAACATTGGTGATAGAGTTTGCAAACAATGCTTAATGTGACAAATAATGACTAAGTTGGGTCATCTTGATGGTGAAATAAACTGTGCTTACTTAACCCGTGCTTCAGAGATTTTTTTTTTTAATTTTGTAGGAACAGGATTTTTTAAAACTCTGTAAAACATAAAATCTATATTAACAACATTGCCCCTGAGAAGAATTTAGGGATGGAAAGCAAATGTTTTCTATCTAGAACAATATGGTTCTTAAGACAGCAGATGTGATCCCTGGATGTATGTACAGGAAAGGCATTATGTCCTTCATAGTATCTGGGGTCATTTCCACAACACTTACAAGCTTTCATACCTTGTTCTATACCCAGATTTGAAATGAGATATTCTTAGATTGGAGACTATTCAGAAATGTGTTACAGGAAAGGAAATCTTTGTTACACAACCGAAGACCAAAACCACTGTACTCACCTGAGAGAAGTTATAAGCTGACTTGACACTGTGTAAGCACAGACAAGGGGAAGATTTTGATGATAAAGTACTATTATTTAGTATGCTGGAAGCAAAGGATGAGAAAGGAAATTTACTGAATTTTCTCAATGACATAAACATGATTCTCATGAAATGAAAGATGTAAAACATGTAGTGATTATATCAGAACAAAAAAAAAAAAGTCAGGTGTATAGTCTGTAAAACTGAATCCTTAGTAACTTTTCATGAATTATGTATTTCTTACTAAAGGATTGTCAAACCTGCACAGACTTCAACTTCAGCATTTCCTTCAAGAAGGTAATGGAATTATGTCATGTGATGCACTTAATATTTTTTTTGTCTCCTGCTGAATTCTTTGGATTGAATATATCCAAAACTTGAATTAATTATTATTAGTACTCAGAAGAATATAGTGCATAGGAGGAAATGAATGACAACTTTTCTTGCCACCATTCCACCATTCCAAAGTATTTACAGGTCTGTGTTTAATTTACTCTAAAAAAAAAAAAAAAAAAGCCCAAAATTATTTAGTTTGTAGTACAGCCAAATTCTATTGGATTTATTTGTCCAAAGTTTCTAAATATAATCTTAAAATCATATGCCAAATTTCCTGTAGCTGGTGACAAATCTCCCACAGGAACAAGTTTCAAATTGCTTGCCAGCATTTGTAACAAAGTATTTCTTTTCAAAACATAGGTAGGGCCACAGTCTGCTACTTCATTCTAAAAAGAGGTTGCAGGAGCAAGAGAAAGCAGCGTATTTGATTGGCACCCTGAAATTTATCACTGCTTGTGAAAGTATTTTGCACATGTAAAAGTGATCATATACTCTATCACAGTTATTCAGGTCAAAGCCTGAGCAGTCCCACAGGAGCAACAGCAGGCTTTTGATTTGAGAGGAAATCCTTATTTTAGTTGAAAAGAAAGAGAAATGTTGTAACGTGATCCAGCTTTGACTAAGATCTGAATGTTAAGAGGTTTTAATACTGGTAATGGCCAAGTACCTTCAGTTGTCTTACAGTGCACAGCGCAGCATTAAACATGAGTATGCAAAGATCTAGCAAAAGCTCCCTCAGCTATTAATACCTAGTTCCCTACCCTAAGCATATTCCAGCCCACTGATTGTAGCAATGGTCAGCATGCATTCCTGCCACAGCTAAAAATCACCCAGCTATCTGATAATGCCTACAGCTTAGCTATCAATACTTGTATTTCATCAGACAGGCACTTCTTCTAATCATAATGCTTCCAAGGAATACAAAGTTCCAGGTTCAACATTTTACCCAGGTCAGTGCTCTACAGAATCAAATATTTTCTCATTGCCAGCTGGTGAAATTTCAGTGATTTCTTCCGAAGTTTCAACATAACTGCATTGAGTTGAGTAAGCTTTTTTTCCTAGACTTGAATTGCTCAATATAAAGGCACCATAAAACATTTGCTCTCAGATTCCACATCAAGCACTTACAGAGTTCTTCTGGAGACTTGGAGCTCTTTGGAAGCCAAGCATTCCACAATGGTGAGTCAAAGCTTTAGTTGTTTTTTTTTTTTTTTTTTTTTTTTAAATGAGGATACAGATAGCTATTTGCTTTAAAGCTGCAAAAGAAGACATTTAAGAGAATCACCTGGTTACACATTTTTAAATGTGGATATATTCTACTAAAAAACCTGCAAGTTGCAAAGAAAACAGGACATCTTTGAGAAGATTATTGTGAGTTTTGTTCTTTGTTTTGTAATTCTTTGCAAGAAACTATACACATATATCTCTTGGTCTTTCACTTGCTGCTGTCCTTTTCTCAGAAATGTTTGTGAATATATTGAGAATTTTGTGAACATTCAGGACCGTGCTTTCAAGACTGTGCTTTCAAAACCTATAGATGTGAAATACAGTTTAAAACATAGTCTCTTTACAATTAAAAGTGTAATACAGAGTGTATTTTGTCTGCATTTCTCTTTTGATCTATCAAGTTGTGTCCTGTTTCAGCTCTTCAAGCCTCCAAATGTGTTTGCAGAATCTGAATCAACAGTTAGGTAATGCTAAATAGATAGACAAAGCCCTATGGCCCATTTTTCCTCTAATTTATGCTCACGTAATCCCCAAAGGTACAGACATCAATTACTATCTTTGATGAGAATCTCAGGAATGGCATAAGTTTTACAGAAGAGGCAGTAGTTTCTGTAATATATGTAGATTCATAAAGAAAGGAAGAAATTGTCATCTACTTCTTTCTCTGCCTCAGCTTTCCTGACAGCTTGTCTACACTCAGACAAGACTTAGTTGAACAAAGTTATCTGGTATCTCATTCCACATTAATTCACACACTTTCAAAGGCCATTAAATCCAGTTTGGAAGATTCTGTTTTGCAAGATGGCTGGTGGTGTCCCCTTTTTAATGGAGCAAACGAGAAAAAAAAAAAAAAGATTCTTTGAAGTGCCTTCCTCACAGACCACCCAGAAAAACACAGCTCTGATGTTTAACTAAGAGCCCTTGGCATCAGTGTAACAGTAATAATCTCTGCCATTTCTAATATAGGATACTGTTACTCCTTTCTTCTGTTTGACACCCTCTGTGCTCAGCCTACTTACATGTGGGCCCTTTACTGCTAACTGTCTGTTTCTTAGCTGACATATCCTTTGGTTGTTACTGCGTAAGGCCAGTTCAGACCGATTAGACACCACAGACTTTCCCTTCTGCTTCTGTTTAGATTCAGCGGAAGGTCCAGAACTTTGGTCTTTAGAGAGAGGAGCATGCCCAAGTTCATCTGACTGGCATTTCTAGGAATAGCAAGTTAAGGACAAATGTTGCAGCAAACAAAGGAAAAAACATTCACAGAAGATAGCCCAGCACAGCAAAAGAAGGATTTTAGTCTTTTCTATAAAGGCATGGGTGACAGCAGTAAGACCTCTGGTAGAACTGGCCTGTGCTGTTGCAAACACCTGAACCAGTTTGGAGGAAAGTCACCACCAAACTCAAGATGGATGACTAATATACAGCAAGCAATATCCCAAGCATGTTGAGATCCTCTGTGGAAAGCCATGATTCCCTGAGCTCACAAAGCCCCAGATAGCTGCACAGCACAGACAGCCCCACAGATCCATGCAAAATGCATGTGGAGCCTCAGAAGAGACCAGCTGCAATGTTACATCCTACAACTTCATGGAACAGGAGTTGCTTGGACAATTTTCCTTTGGCCAGGCACCACAGAATAGTACAATTTAAGAGTTTCAGTCTTTCTTCTTAACTTCTCATTCTGGCTATGGTCCTCAGCATGGCAACTGGTTCTATTCTACCCCAAAGACTCAGGAACTCCAAATCACAGAACCACTATGGAAATTAAGCATTACACCCTTCTCAGAGAACTCCATACTCCATCCTCCCTTCCACTACATCATGAATGTCCCTCAGCCCTAGAAGAAAGCAGCACATCAAGGATTAAAACAACAAGTGTTTTCCACAGCAGATAGAGGAGATTGCCCTTGGCTCATCTCATGGTTCAACTTGGCAGCAAGCTAAGCATCGCACAGCTGCTTGCCCACTCCCCCCACAATGGGATGGGGGAGAGAATCGGAAGGGTAAAAGTGAGAAAACTCATGGGTTGAGATAAAGACAGTTTAATAGCTAAAGCAAAAGCCACACAAGCAAGCAAGGCAAAACAAGGAATTAATTCACTACTTCCCATTGGCAGGCAGGTGTTCAGCCATCTCCAGGAAAGCAGGGCTCCATCACACCTAACCGTTACTTGGGAAGACAAATGCCATCACTCCGAATGTCCCCATCCTTCCTTCTTCTTCTCCCAGCTTTATATGCGGAGCATGATGTCATATGGTATGGGATATCCCTTTGGTCAGTTGGGGTCAGCTGTCCCGGCTGTGTCCCCTCCCAACTTCCTGTGCACCCCCAGCCTCCTCGCTGGTGGGGTGGTGTGAGAGGCAGAAAAGTCCTTGACTCTGTGTAAGCACTGCTCAGTAACTAAAACATCCCTGTGTTATCAACACTGTTTTCAGCACAAATCCAAAACATAGCCCCATACTACCTACTGTGAAGAAAATTAACTCTATTCCAGTCAAAACCAGCACAGCTCACTGTCTGCCTAAGGTTCAGGACCTTTCAGTGTCCTTTGACATTCATGATTCAAATAACCCAAGGTAGACAGCAGGGCTGCCTAAAAACAAAACCTCTCACTGCTATTTTAAACCCCAGTTTCAAGTAAGAACAGCCTCTGGAGTTCAGAGCAGTAACTTGGAAAGATCTACTCATTTTGCAATCCTTTCATGTTAATCTGCAAGTGTTACCAAGAAAATTTAAATAACTTCCTCCACTGCTTCTCAGTCTCTGGCCATTGCTAAACTTTCATCTTCAGTTATCCAGCTTGAGCAAACCATCAAAATAACCCTGTACTCTCTCATGCTTCTCCAGTCCCTCTACCCCAGTATAACCACCATCACAACATTATGCAGGCTTTTTCAAAAAAGTCCTGGTTGTTCAGCAGGTCCCAGAAGACATCTCTGAAGAGCTCTTACAGATGTTTAGCTGTTGCCACCAGTAGACAAAAGAAAGGGTGTACTGTGACATGTCCAGACCTGTGTGCCCATGGTTTGGCAAGATGGCTCATGTGCTGCTAAGCAGATTATACAGCACTGGAAATTTGCCCTTAGACACTAATTTGTGTCTCTCTTCTCTACCCAGCCACCTATTTCAAAAAACTTACTGGAGTATAATTATGTTTGAGATCTCCACTCCACTACCAAATTTGGAGAAATTGCTGTACCCAAAAGTGAAGCAATGGGATGCTATACAGACAGTGATTTGCTGGAGAAATTGCTAAATCTGACTCAAAGGCAATAAAAAAAGCACTAACAAGAGTCTGACAGGGCATTCAAGTGTATAACACTATTGAAGCTTTTTGTGGTTTCTAGAGGTTGGACTTCAGCAGGGAGTCATGCTGCTGACACATTTATGTCATATCATTTTGTCTTTTCCCACCTAAAGGAAAATGTCATCAATGTGGTGAAATATCTGGAGTGCCCTTTTCCAACATTTTCATGTACGCATAAGGCTATTTCTAATTTTTGCTTCAGGTTCACTGATTTAGCTTTTGAAAACAAAGATAATCAAAGTGGAATTAAATTCATGCCACGGGCTCTGTGTCTCTTTTACAGAAGAGCTTTCTGGCTTTCCTTGTTGCAATGGGCGTCATAGTGACACTGGGCGATGCATTCTGCTTTAGTAAAAGGAACAAGCCAGGGGAGGCCAACAAAGGTAAGAACAGGGAAGGCCCTCCCAATTGATTGTTCTGTGGCAGCTCAGATCTATGTGGAGCTGCCAGAAAGGGCTCAAAATACAAGGGAGGGAGGGAGGAGATTTCAGAAAGACATGAATAGGAGGTTACAGCACCAAGTTTCCAAAAGTAGGGAAAAACAAAGTCTTCCCCTGGACTGGGTATGCTTGCAGCAGTATTATTGCTATTGATTGTGGGTTGCTATTGCTATTCCAGCACATGGAGCTGATGCTGGAGTGGAGAGTAATTCTGAATAAAATGTGGTGCCAGGTGGCAGACCTGGCTGTTTTGTTGCTCACTTTCACTCCAGATCTGTCACACTGAAACTGTCTCTAACAGGTGAAGAAGAAACAAGTTCAGGCTCTCAAAATAGTCCAGGTAATAACCTGGAGGACAAAATTACTTCTGCTTTACTATTGCCACGAAAAACATTTTCAGAAAACTTGCAATCACTTCTAAACTTTTCAGCCTTTATGTGGAGGCTTAAAGAACATGTTTTCTTTTGCTGCTGTCTTATACAGGCTGTATCCTGGATGGAAAACTATACCCCTTTGGAGAGATTGCGAGGACAGATAATTGCTTCAGATGCAGCTGCAGCCCAGATGATATGCGCTGCTGCTCCCTGTAAGTTCAAACTTCCTGGTAAAATCATGGCCCAAAGGAAGACCACAGCTTTCCATTTGCTGGGAATAAATGAGTTTCTAAGGGCACGAGGGAGCCTTTCCTCACCCTTGTCACAGAGCTAGGGCAAGCCACATATAGCTCTTGACCATTTGGATCCTTGGCTGTGTTTAGCTTAGTTCACTTTCTGCTGACTGGGAGTGGACACAGGCCCTTCCAGACACATCCAGTTGGTGCTTGCCTTTAATTTTGAGCAACTTGTGAACCCCTCTTACACTGCAGTTAAGTCTTTCCTTAGCAGGGAAAGTGGGGGTAGGATGGAATTAATTTCACAAGGAACTTAAGAGAAGCTCCTCTAAAGAGCTTATGATGATCTGAATCCATTTCCAGAGATGCTTTTCTGCAGTGAACATGCTGACCCTAGAGTGACAAGGCTCTGCTCTGAAGTACCTGTCTCCAACATTCTCCTTTCCTCTTATCCAACCTTCTCAAAGGCCCAAAATAGCTTGATTATGATCATCACCTTTGCTCAGGTGACACTCAATCTGTCAGGAAACATCTACCACATTCTAAGTGAACTGGCAATAATGAAAAATTAATGGAAAAGCAATAAAACATGTCGAGACCGTGCTTATGTCACACTGTAGAGTGCTGTGCTAGAAATCCCTATGCTAGTGCTGAGCATACTGGTGCACCTACACAGTGCAGTGCAGCAAGGCATCCTTTGAGGCCCTGGAAGCTGTAGTTGTGTGACACTCAAGCTAGCTAGGCTGGTCTTAGCCGTAGTTTCAGAAGTGTCTCGCTCAGCACTAGTTCAAGCTATAATCACTGAACCACTGAAGTATTGAATCTTTTATTACTCTCAGTCTAACATTTGCTTTCTCTTTGCCAATGACAGCTTTCATACTCCTGATGGCTATGACAAAGAGAACTGTAAAGTCATTTTCAACAAGAAAAGCTGTGACTATGATGTGGTGCAGAAAAGTGACCCCTCAAAGGAGTGCGCTGTCTATTCTCGCGTGGGCTAACAACCCACCTGCTCAGGACCTCTCCGCCCTGTGGAATTCCTCCCCTTCCTACAGATACTTTGCCATCACAGAGAAGCTTGAAGACATGGAAGACCTTGCAAGAGAGAGTACTTCAGCAGCTCACTTTTAATCTCCTAATTGTTCTAATTCAGTATATAAGATGCATAATCAGATCCAATGTCTCATTTCTGCCATTACTTGCATTGGTATCACTGGGCTTTTCTGAATACAATAAATCCAGATGAAACATCCAGAAACACTTCATAATGATGGTTCTTTTTAAGTAATAACACTGGGCAATGTCACCTTCTTTGAGAGAGGAACGCATTCATCTCACTACTCCAACATGCCATGCAGATGCTTTATGCCTCTTCAGTATAAAAATTCCCCATGTTCCCTGGGGAGAGAAGTCCAGACAGTGATGGGCTTCAAAACTAAATCTCCCACTTGGTAATTGGTAACATCCTAAATCTGCTCACATATAGGTGACCAGACAACAATATCCTGTAAAATGCTGCTTCTACATGGCCTCTTTGCTCCAGAATTGAGTATTAAAAACTCATAACGGTCTGCAATTGACTGCTGTATGGTTTGAAAAGAAACACACCTTCTAGGACAAGTCACTGTTTAATGATGCTCCATAATCATGACAAGCCTGTTGTCTTGTAAAAGTACAAGGTTACACACAGCTGAGCATTCTTAGGACAAGGATCCTCACTTGGCGCAAAATCAATCGCCAGCCTATATTTATCCAGCAGGGGTACTTGCTTCTCAAGATGACCCATCTCAAGCTCTGCGAGCCATCAGTAAAATCAGAAGGATTTAACCTAGTATGTTTTCTCTGGCTTTGTTTTTGGTAATTTGCCTACAAACGTTGTTTTATACTTTCTTATGGCTTCACTTAACATACCTCCTTTTGGGAAAAAAATCCAAGCATTTTGCAAGCACTGGTATTACATTCTTAGCCTTTTAAAGTTCTCTGCACCACAGGCTGGATATCAGTCAATAACTCTGTGTTTCTGTACAATTGCTTCCTCCAAAGCTGAAAAAATGTGAATTAGAGTCAGTTCGGCTTTCTCCAGTACAAACATTTGCATATGCCTTTTTAAAATCTGACTTTCATTCACTGATTTAATCATGTCATTCCTCAAAATTCCCCTAAACAGCAGCATGCGAAAATGAATGTTCTCACATTGCTTAAGGTCTTAAGGTAAGTTTTTTCCAAAGAGATTTCGTATCCTGCAGGAGAGGAACAGTTTTGAAATTTGTCTTGAAGGATTTTTCCCCTTTTCTGCCAGTTCATGTCAAAATTGCACAGAACACAGCCTCAACTAGTACCTGAAGGAATGTTTTCACTTACAGAACAAACAGTTGCAGCTTCTTAAGGGAAGTAATATTTTGAGCATGGACATTCAAAGTCTTCCTACCTAAATATCTCACAGAACTGTTTCTTAAGAAAAAATGGTTTTCTTTTTCTTTTTTAAATCCCAATTTTAAAAATAAACATTTTTATTGCTAACAAAAGTGATGTGGAGGCTCCTAATGGATTATTTTTTAATTCAAACCACTGAGAACTGCACACATCAGGATTAACATTCAGTTTGTTGTAGTCTGGAACTGTGCCATGTGATACTGGAATGATTTTGATGTCTAATTACTGAAGGTCATGATTGACAAAATTTTCTTCAAGATAAGGTGTACTGAGATAATTAGCCCTAGAGGAGCCTTAACAAAGGGAGGGAAGACATAATTCTCTGAAATAAGGGAGGGAGGAAGGACATAAGCCTCCCAAACAATTGATATGTACATACCAGTAAGTCTCCAAAACAATTGATATGTGTCTTGGAGGGTACACACCAGTCCAGTAAATTAGCACATGACCTAACAGGTGCTTATGATAATATGAAAACCACACCTCCTGACTAGAAAAAGCCCCCCACTCAAATGAGCCCCTTACATTCTGGGCATGCATAATAAATTTAAGAAGAACTGTACCTTTAGTTTGAAGCAAGAGAAAAACTAACCAATGACTAACTGGGGGGTGTGAATATTAAAATTACTAACACATTTAATTGTATAAATATCTGCTGCGATTTTAACCAGGTGTGCTAGCTTTGTGGAGTTACCACCTAGCACCCATTTTTTTTGCAAACATGGAATAAACAAATATCTTGGCTCTGTATGTAAGATTGGCTTATTGCACACCGGGTGAAAGAACCCTGATTTTTGGGACAACAATTTCAGTATTCCAAGTTTTGCTCTACCATAGTCTTACAAATTAAGGCTACATTTTTCTTCTGAAACTTATGAAAATTAGTTTATTATCTCATAAGGTTACATTCATGTTCTTAATATTGGTAGTTCCTCAGTAAGACTTCACATTTTAAGTGATTTACAGACACTTAGTTCACTTTTAAATTAAACAGAATTTCATTCTACTTATTACCTTATTTGGACCTTTATTTATTTATAATTAGGAGCCTTATTACATCCTAGAGTCCAAGTGTTTCTGTAGAATCTAGGTGCCAATTTTCTTACAGATGAAGATGACTTTCTCAGTGCAAGAAGATTTCTGATTTGCTGGCATCACCAGTAAAAACAAGAGTGACTGAAACAAGAGATCTAGCACAGGCTTTGGATCTCATGCTTAATATATTCATTAAGGTTATGAGACTGGGAAAAAACAGCACATTTGATCAATGTGATTAGCCCATTCTTCCAGAAGTTATCCGTGGGTGGGGAAGCCCATCTTCTACTGCAAGGGCACATCCTCCACCGCATGTACTTGAAGCAGAATCTGAACAGCCCAGCACAAACAAGAGCTTACACCGGAGAAGCCAGAAAGTTAATTCCGGTGAGTTTACCAGGCCCAGGAAATGTAGACAGAACTGACCTAGAGGCTCCAGAGAATAGTCTGGCTTCACTGAGATCCAGAAATTCCCTCCAGATGTTTTTTTTTTATTAAAAAAAAAAAAAAAAAAAAAAAAAA
>WAAD01002100.1:45960-83331 GCA_013389945.1 Fregata magnificens
AAAAAAAAAGAGAGATCTTTTGGTTTCAACATGCAATTGTATTGGGTTTTCTATTGCCAGAGTTGCTGGCACTACAAAAACAATTATTTTTTTCCCTAAATGAAACAATTTTAGCAACAAAGCTCAGGAATCATAGAATGCTTTGGGTTGGAAGGGACCTTTAGAGGTCATGTAGTCCAAGCCCCCTGCAGTGGGCAGGGACACCTTTAACTAGATCAGTTTGCTCAGAGGCCCATCCAACCTGACCTTGAATGTTTCTAGGGGTGGGGCCTCCACTACCTCTCTGGGCAACCCGTTCCAGCGCTTCACCACCCTCATTGTAAAAAATGTCTTCCTTATATTTAGTCTAAATCTGTCCTCCTTTAGTTTAAAGCCATTACCCCTTGTCCTATCACACCAGGCCTTGCTAAAAAGATTGTCCCCATCTTTCCTATAGTCCCCCTTTAAGTACTGAAAGGCCGCAGTAAGGTGTCCCCAGAGCCTTCTCTTCTCCAGGCTGGACAACCCCAACTCTCTCAGCCTGTCCTTGTAGGAGAGGTGTTCCAGCCCTCGGATCATTTTCGCGGCCCTCCTCTGGACCCGCTCCAACAGGTCCATATCCTTCTTGTATTGAGGGCTCCAGAGCTGGACGCAGTACTCTAGGTGAGGTCTCACAAGAGCGGAGTAGAGCGGCAGAATCACCTCCCTCGACCTGCTGGCCGTGCTTCTTTTGATGCAGCCCAGGATATGGTTGGCCTTCTAGGCTGCAAGCACACACTGCTGGATCATGTCCAGCCTTTCATCCACCAGTACCCCCAAGTCCTTCTCTGCAGGGCTGCTCTCAATCCCTTCATCCCCCAGCCGGTATTGACACCAGGGGTTGCCCCAACCCAGGTGCAGGACCTTGCACTTGGCCTTATTGAACCTCATGAGGTTCACACAGGCTCACCTCTCCAGCTTGTCCAGGTCCCTCTGGATGGCATCCTGCAGATGCGTCATCTGCAAACTTGCTGAGGACGCACACGATCTGACTATGTCATTGATGAAAATACTAAACAGCAATCAGAATCTTGACTCCCTCTTGCTATAAAGTGGAAAGGCCCTCTACTGAAAGGGGAAAGGATTTAACAGCATTGTCGTAGGGTAATTTTTTTTTTTTTTAACATTCATGAGGTGATCCAGCTGCAGGAAAGCAGGATGATATATCACTCACCATCTGTTTTGAATACTTGTCATTATTTGCGTACCACAAAGATGAGGGTTATATGTGGAGGGCAGAAACATGGAGAGGTACCAGTTCAGTTTTCCATCCTTCACAGCAATGAAACTGCTTGTTGCTTACTAGTTGAATTTCAATAACTTCCTCAGAACTCCCAGAGAAAGCTCTCCAAACCTGAAATATTTTTGTGTTTGATTTGCTTGGTAAGACACTGAAGAATAAATTTTTGCCATTTTTATATTCACCCCTGCAGGAAACACCAAACAGGCCATGCAAGAGTTCCATAGAAACAACACATTGTTATCATAAGTCCAAATTTCAGATTCTTAACATTTCATAGCACTTGGAGTCAGTCTGTTGACATGTATGTGATCAGAGTGCCATGGCAGTACCATACACGCATTTGAGCTGCAACCTATTTTCCATTTGAAGGAGTTACAAAAATAAAATGCTAGCTGTCATTTTGTGAAAAAAATTACATAAAGTCTGTTAAATGTTCTACCCTTTCAGGTGCTGTGACTCCTGTTTGCTTTCTCAAAGAGGGGGAAAACAATTGTTCTAACACAAGTATGCTCTCAGTAACTGTTAAAATACTTCCAAGAAGTAGTCACAGACATTGTGGGGGTTTTACAGCGGTGTTTCCTGTGCTTCCTGCTTGACACTGCTATGCAATGCAGACTGTTGTTATGAACCAAACAGCCCGGGTGCAATTCTGGTGAAACCTGCCAGGGATAAAAGCCACAACAACCCTCTTTATGTTTTTCTGTTCCAGTTGCTGCCAATCAGGAACAGACAGGAAGGGTGTAAAACAGGAAATGGGAGGAAGCATGATTCTATATATTACAGTGGAAAACAGCAGAGAAAAAAAAAAAGATAAAAGATCCCAACAGCCAAGGTATCCCATGGATTTGGCTGAAGCGTTCTGCAGCTGCCCTCCCCACCCCAGTCTGTTCTAAGTCTATACAGCAATAAAATCCACCTGCTGAGCTTTACCTTCATGAAATCAGTGACTAACAAGTTTAGGAAATAGAAACAAGCTCTCTAAATAGAGCTGAAATACAGTGTAGGTGGGGTGTACACAGAATTAACTGAACTTTCAAAAAAAAAAAAAAAAACCACAAACCCAGAGGTCACTGAACCAAGTAACCGACAATATAAAACTAAAGTTAAACCTCCTTTCATTTTGTGCATGCATGTACATGTTGTGTTAAAGATGGAAGACTGCATAAATTTGGTAACAGCTGGAGGACCAAAGGCATGCTTCCAATGCCAGTGCAGCCAGAGCGGGGTCCACTGTCACACCATGTAAGTTCCACAAAGCCAGAGCCACTGGTGGCAAGAACTACAGCAACTCTCCCATCCGCCACCCTTCCAGTTACTTAAGGAGCTAACTCCTTAAGTCACAGCTCCATCAAAAAGTCTTTACTTTTTCATAGACTTATGATCCTCATTTTCTTAATCAGCAGCAGCATCAGGATAACAAGCTGTGTTTGGAATCAGTGTTCTCTCATTTCTGGAATAAACTTTTCTGTCATTTTCTGGTTCAGCAAAGATTTACAGGATCTTTGTATTACCATGTGGCTTTAGTTGAAAGTTAGATGTGTAGGAAATATTGCATTTTCCATAAATTGGAGATCTGTTTTTAGCTAGCTCTGTCACTCCTCTCCAGTCTGCTTTACTGCCTCTGGACTTTTGTCTTTACTGCTATAGAATTTGTGGCTATCTTCCTCAGTGCTACCCACACAGCAGAGATGGAGCTCTCCTCCTTGCAAACACAGCCTGGCATTTGAGGTTGGTTCTTTAGATGTTCTTGTCTGTCTCTATGTCCCTTGCTTAGCACTGATCCTTCATTTGGGGATCAAAATCTGACAGGATTTTCCAGACTAGCTGAGGAATTACCATGTGTTTAAAAAAAAAATGGATTTGTACCTTAGCAAGACGGACAGTTGCTTATCCACAGAATTAAACAGGGAAAAAAATAAAGCGTTTCTCATCCCACCAAAACTGCGTGGAATTAAAACTGAAATTTGGCCCAGGGATGGGGACTCTGCTACATATGGAAGGAGACAAGTGTGTTCAGTTCAGGGCAGAAATGACATAGTTATCCCCAGCTTGGGCCCCCCAGCTTGAATTAAGACCTCAATTCAAATTTCTGCTATGCCACATGTTACCTGGGACAAGTCACACACACCATCTATGCCCCTTGCCTGTAAAATTAACACAATTCTTTGCTAATTCCTACACCAGGAGAGATCTGAGGGCATAGGCTTTGAGGTTTGTGGGTATATGAGCCTCAGAGATAACAAGAATGTTCCCACCAAGATAAAACTTCCTTCTACTGCATTTATAATGTGTTTGTGTCAACAGCGCACCATATATTTTACTGCTGTTTGCTTGTGCTTTTCCTTAAAACTGTTGTCCTCTCTCACACGCAAATGTGGCAGACTTTTACAATTGTAAAACCAATGTACATCTACATAGCATTGTCAGTTTAAGGTCAAGATGAATTTATTTGTAAAATTGTGCTTACTTATGATCTGTGAGGTGATATAGCTCATGCTTCCTCTTGCTTTCCCCATCTCAATGACAGTACCAGTCAACCTACCGGTTTTAATGACTGGGTACATGAACTTCTCTTCCATAAGGAGTCCTGCACTTATTCTCTCCTGCAGAAAGCTGATTCCTCTCAAGAAGGCGAGAGTAGTACTGAAAGGCTGGGTTAAGAAACAAGGTTCCTGGACTGCTTTCATTCTAGTGCATCTCTTCTAGCTTTAAGTTGTTTATAGAGTAATGCTTTTCATAGGTATTAGCTAGCTTGTTGGGGTTTTTTAATAACATTACTGCTCCAAGATCTGGCTGTATTTCTCTGTTGATTGCCTAGCACTGAAAGATACAGAAAAAACAAGGCTGATAATCTTGTATTACTCTCATTACCTCTGTGGTCATCAGTGAGATGCAACCAGAAATCCTAGCTGAAGAATGACTGAGTAAAATAGTGAGGTAAATCTTCAAGAAAGTCCCCAAGATTTTTCCCCGCTTTAGGAAGAAACAGGTTACTCTGTTCATCAGCATAAGTGGAAAGAGGGCATAGAACCGGGCAGGGCACTAATATTCTTAGAACGCTTTTAGTAAGAAATAAACTGGTTGGTAAGACAACATGAGATTTCAACAGAGCAATGTCTGTTGGAGATACCTGTTCCCCACACAAGCAAGGCACCTGTCATCTTGTACATGAACAATGTGAAGAAGAAACACTACATAATATGGGCCACAAATGACCTCAGTAATCAATATATGAATGGACTGTCTACATAGAGTTTGCTGTTCTGAGTGGTTTCAGCACCACAGCATGTTGTTAGGGTCCCCTGAGTTCACAGATCATGCAAAGAGCTTCTTCACTGTCCCTAGACACTGACCAGGCTTAGACAGGTCGCTCCCTGCTGCATTCCAAAGCTGCTTGTAAAAACTTCTCTCCATACCTGGCATAGCTTGCACCTAGAAAACAGGGGGGGGTCCTGCAATGGGAACAGCTGGGCAGTCACTGCTTGTCTGAAAAGTTGAGAGAGAGAACACGCATGCACATTGGTTGGATTTTTGGGGTTTTTTTGGAGTTGAGCAACGAATGCATTCTCTGTCACTCAGCACCAAACCAGCAAGTTGACTGGGTTTTGGCTGTAACAAATTCCACAAGTCTCACTCTGGTACACCAGCATCACGAATTGCTATCTGTCTGGTGACTTTTGTTCACATACAAAAACCGCTGCAGGGTGCCTGTCAAGAAAAAAAATTGCATGCAAACTCCACAAGATGCAAGAAGAAAAAAATTAAATGGTGCAGTAATATTAACAGAATTAAGACAATGTAATTTGATGGTCCTTTTCTTCCAAACTATCTTGCAATACTTTCTTCAGATTACCTTTCAAGACATGGACGAGTCAATATCTTGACCAGGACTCTGTGGTACTTCCTACAGTATTTTCAGCCAAGGTGAAATAGTTACTTCTCAGCATATAAAGGTTACAAAGAGGAGGCATGCAAAGCTAGGGCCCATCCCACAGATGTAAATCAATTAGGTCAGGCAGCATAGGAACAGGACATCAGAAGGGAGAGCATGAGCTCTCTCCATCTTCACTGCAACCAACACAAGGCAGCTTTGGTCTAGGATCAGCGTGTATTATTTTGTTATCCTACTGAGCCTTTTTTCCCCCTTCAATAGAAAAATGCACATGCTCCAAAATACCTCCTGTGAAACATTGACAGTATCCCAAACTACAATGATGCTGTTAAATTGGCTTTACACATTTGTGAGAGGTCCAAAGGGGACATTTAGACTCTGTTGATGTCAGTAAAGAAATTCCCAGTGCCTGTGTTCATGGGCTGACACGTTCTGTTAGCTTAGTGATTAGGAGTCAAAGGCGTGAGTTGGGTGGCTGTGGTGTTAGTCATCTCCTGTTTCAGGGCAGTGCATACATCAGCATTGCCAAATCTAACTTATTAATGATAGGCTGATTGCAGGCAGCTTTAATCAAACCTATGAATACCTGCAAGGACTTCGCTCTTTTCTGCAATCCTGAAGAAAGATCTGGTAACCGAAGAAAAAACAATTTATCCAACCCACTGAGTTGAAAGCCAGCTAAGGCTGTCCCTGTCAGTGGTGAACTCACTGTGACATACATTGCAGTACTGCTGGCTTTCTCATATGGACTTCCTGAGCTAGCTCTCAACTCTGGAGTTTGGGTACAAGATGTGAAGTAGCCTCCCCAGCTTAGAGTTCAACCTCAACTCTCAAACCCACGCAACAAGGCAACGCAATTAGGCAGCCAGAGTAGTTAGTTCAAGTATTGCAAACTGTGTAGTCCTAGTAATAAGGGGAAAACATCACCAAATCACAGAATGGTAGGGGTTGGAAGGGACCTCTGGAGATCATCTTGTCCAACCCCCCTGCTTGAGCAGGTACACCTAGAGCAGGGTACACAGGACTGCGTCCAGGAGGGTTTTGAATATTTCCAGACAAGGAGATTCCACAACCTCTCTGGGCAGCCTGTTCCAATGCTCTGTCACCCTCACAGTAAAGAAGTGTTTTCTCATATTCAGCTGGAACTTCCTGTGTTCTAATTTGTGCCCATTGCCCCTTGTCCTGTCATTGGGCACCACTGGAAAGAGTCTGGCCCCATCCTCTTGACACCCACCCTTCAGATATTTGTAAGCAGTAACAAAATCCCCCCTCAGTCTTCTCTTCTCCAGGCTGAACAGACCCAGGTCTCTCAGCCTTTCCTCATAAGAGAGGTGCTCCAGTCCCCTGATCATCTTTGTGGCTCTCCGCTGGACTCGCTCCAGCAGTTCCCTGTCCTTCTTGAACTGGGGAGCCCAGAACTGGACACAGTACTCCAGATGCGGCCTCGCTAGGGCAGAGTAGAGGGGGAGGATAACCTCCCTCAACCTGCTGGCCACACTCCTTTTGATGTATCCCAGGGTGCCGTTGGCCTTCTTGGCCACAAGGGCACAGTGCTGGCTCATGATCAACCTGCTGTCCACCTGCACTCCCAGGTCCTTCTCAGCAGTACTACTTTCCAGCAGGTCAGCCCCCAATCTGTACTGGTGCCTGGGGTTGCTCCTCCCCAGGTGCAGGACCTTGCACTTGCTTTTGTTGGATTTCATTAGGTTCCCCTCAGCCCAGCTCTCCAGCCTGTCCAGGTCTCGCTGGATGGCAGCACAGCCTTCTGGTGTATCAGCCACTTCTCCCAGTTTTGTACCGTCAGCACCCTTCCTGAGGGCACACTCTATCCCTTTGCCCAGGTCATTGATGAGTATATTGAACAGGATCGGACCCAGTACAGACCCCTGGGGAACACTGCTAGTTACAGGCCTCTAACCAGACTCGGCGCCATTGATCACAACCCTCTGAGCTCTGCCATTCAGCCAGTTCTCAATCCACCTCACAGTCCCCTCATCTAACCCGCACTTCCTAAGCTTGTCTGTGAGGATGTTATGGGAGACAGAGTCGAAGGCCTTGCTGAAGTCAAGGTAAACGACATCCACTGCTCTCCCTTCATCGACCCAGCCAGTCACGCCATCATAGAAGGCTATCAGGTTGGTCAAATTCTTCCCCTACCAGGGCTACACAGTTTGCAATATTTGAACCAACTAGATCAAAGCTAAGCAAAAAGGGACTGTACTTGACTGCTTTGCTATCAAATTACTGTCCTAAGCATTTGGAAAGCAAATGACATGTACAGTCTCTGCAGAAAAGGGACCATTTCTCCCTGGCTATAAGGATAAAAATATACAATACCTATTTTTTCCCCACTCACAGAGGACCTGAGCATAGGGGTCTCTTCTACATGATGGAAAACAGATCAAGGAAGAAAATGGTTATCTAGGACCCTTTTCTAAGGGCCTACAGATGCCAGCCACCTTCCACAGAAACCCTGCTTTACATGTCACCTTCCCAACTACCACTCCTTTTCCACAAGAGCCTTTTTTCTTCTTCAGCTGATGAACAAGAAAGTTGAATGATTGTTCAAAGTTCCTCTCTTATAAAACCTAGATGGTTCAAACTAGGCATGCAAATTTTGTTGTGACAACCACAACATCTCTAATGGGTTTCTCAGGGCAAGTACTAAATATTCCTTCCAGCTTGAAATCCTTTTGAAGCACCTCCCATAACTGCCTTCCAGATCTGGTGTGGCAAAAAAGCCACACCTATTTCTTCAGTGCCTTTCAGAACCAAACTATCATGTATACAACTGGCTTATTTTAATAGTGTCCACCCCATGAGGTCATTTTGCAGAAACCTCATTGGAGTTATTCATGCATGTTCAGTTTGCTCAAGGACTGGTATCATAAATTCTCTCTATATATAAGTTCTCAGAGAAGATGAGCTTGTTGAGATTGTCTCCTTACTGGAAGCCTCATAATTCTGCAAGAATGGTGAGTCCTTACATCTTACATTTTAAAAGACCATGGTATTTTGCTATAGATTTTAAAGGAGGTTCTGTTGGATTTATCTCAGTACTCAGACATCTAAGCAACTTGGAGAAAGTAGAAATTCTGTGTTTTGAGAGCTAAAGTCAGACAGATAGGCACAGGCAGGTAAGAACTTGGGTAAAAGATACCAGCACGTATACAGCAGGACATGTCTAATAGGACTCCAGCTAAGGCTTTTTATTATAACCTGTTTTCACTTAGCTGTAATGTGTTTGGAGGCAATCTCTTTTCTGGCAGAAAGCAGCTCGGTTGTGTCTCAACCTAGAACTGGCCTTCATTTTTGTGAAAAGTCTGGATAACATTTGAACATTTAGTTAAACTCAAAAATGTTATCTTGATCTTTACTCATTTGCAGCTTTGTTGGTTTTAACCTCTCCTTTGCAAAATTAAATGCTAGTTTTTCCTCCTCTCATTTCTCATATATGACTTCTTTTTATAAGTCACCAGTTCTACTCTGTCCAAAAAACCCACATTAAATACAATATACAAGTGCGTGTGTGATCGTTTATTCCTGATCTACCTTTCCTCTCTTACCAAAATTTTAATATTTATCACAGCTAATTCCACCTTAGAGTTCTTGCATTTATTTCCTTCCTAACTCCAATGAAAGCCCTTCAAACATTTCAAACTAATATTGAAGGATAAGGAACTCACTGAGGAATTTAAGCTGAACTTTCAGAAAAAGCTGCTGACAAAGGTCATAAAATATAGATTTATCTAGGTTGGAAGAGACACCTGCAGGTCATTTGGTCCAACCTCCAGCTCAAAGCAGGGCCAAATCTTGAGGGTTCAACTTCAGGTAAAGTTCTTCAGCTTGTTGCTAATCCTTCAATATTAGGGTGAAACATCCAGTGGGTTCTTCAGACTCCAATGAAGAAGTTTTTACAACTGTGAGTGAGGTTAGTGGCAGAGACAGTCGGTGACCAATCCTATGGAGAAAATAATGACAAGAAAAATGAATGGGAAGGGGAAAGGAGTAGAACACACTCCTTTCACAAACAGTATCCTGAGTCTATCAGTCCTGTATTAGGCAATGCTTGCTTTTTAACAGCTTGGAAAGACAGACTTTTTTTCCCCCTCCCAAATGATGCTCTGCCTCTGCTCCTTCTAAATGGCTCACTATTCCTGACTGTGTATTAAAGTGTCTAAACTGCAAAAGACAATGGATTTTGATTTGAAACCACAAAGTATTTTCCTATTTCTAATGTTAGTATTTATCATCAAGACATTAATAGTTACTTAAATATTCATATTAATTCTGCTTTCTTTTTCAGAAAACCATCTTGGCCTGCCTTCTTGTTCTTGCCATTAGCGTGACACTGTCCAATGCTCACTGCTTCTTTCAGCCATTGAAGCCTGATGGTGAGATCGTAGGTAAGAAATCAACTGTCCTCAACTTGACAGACATCACCACAAGCACTGCCCGATTTGATTTGTCCATTCACTGCAATTTATCACAATTTAGAAATAAGTGGAAACAGTGGAGAGAAACCACTAGGAAATGGGGGGACAAATGTGGTATGGAGAGCAGGGAATTTATAATACGTTATAAAAGAAGAAGAGTTTATCTGAGGAGCATCACACAGGCCAAATTACAAATGAATTTTGTCCAGGGAAATAACATGGGCTTAGTTTATAAATCTGCATGAAGTAATAATTCAGGTTTTCACTATGGCAGCGTATTTAGAAATACGGAGAAGGGAGGAGAAGGACCTTTCTCTATGTGTGTGTGGTCAGTATAAAGCAGGAAACAGATTAGCAAATGTTCAGCACACTGGCCAGTTTACTCATTAGTTGTTTCCCTATCCCAAGGAAAATTCTTAAGAACAGAATGGCTGCTCCCCTTGACTCTGGGACTGCTCTTCCTGAACACAGCTAGTCTATCAGTCTGCAGATGAGTGGAGCTGCAGGAAAATAAGTGCTTAAAAGAAACATGCAATTATTTGGACACAAGAAGCACTGATGTGTATGCAAAATAAACTGAGTGCCCCAAAACAGAGCTTTTTCTGGGAAAGCTAGTGCTCCTACTAGAGAAATGAGTCAGCATTGCCAAAGAAACAGATCATTTTTATAGGCAAAGACACAACCTAGAACCCCCAGATCCCCCACTCTGTCTTGTCCTGTTCTCACAAAATCCTGCTTTCCAGATCACTCATTTAGGAAGTCTATTCATAGAATCATAGGATAGTTTCAGTTGGAAGGGACCTTTAAAGGTCATCTAGTCCAAACCCCCTGCAATGAACAGGGACATCTTCAACTAGATCAGGTTGCTCAGAGCCATGTCCAACCTGACCTTGAAAGTTTACAGGGATGGGGCATCTACCACCTTTCTGGGCAACCTGTTCCAGTGTTTCACCACCCTCATTGTAAAACATTTCTTTCTTATATCTAGTCTAAATCTACCCTCTTTTAGTTTAAAACCATTACCCTTTGTCCTATTGCAACAGGCCCTACTAAAAAGTTTGTCCCCATCTTTCCTATAGTCCCCTTTTAAGTACTGAAAGGCTGCAGTAAGGTGTCCCCAGAGCCTTCCCTTCTCCAGGCTGGACAACCCCAACTCTCTCAGCCTGTCCTTGTAGGAGAGGTGTTCCAGCCCCCTGATCACCTTTGTGGCCTTCCTCTGGACTTGCTCCAACAGCTCCACATTGTCCTTATGTTGGTGGCCCCAGAGCTGAACACAGTACTCCAGGTGAGGTCTCACAAGAGCGGAGTAGAGCGGCAGAATCACCTCCCTCGACCTGCTGGCCACACTTCTTTTGATCCAGCCCGGGATATGGTTGGCGTTCTGGGCTGTGAGTGCACATTACTGGCTCATGTCCAGCTTTTCNCCTGATCACCTTTGTGGCCTTCCTCTGGACTTGCTCCAACAGCTCCACATTGTCCTTATGTTGGTGGCCCCAGAGCTGAACACAGTACTCCAGGTGAGGTCTCACAAGAGCGGAGTAGAGCGGCAGAATCACCTCCCTCGACCTGCTGGCCACACTTCTTTTGATCCAGCCCGGGATATGGTTGGCGTTCTGGGCTGTGAGTGCACATTACTGGCTCATGTCCAGCTTTTCATCCATCAGTACCCCCAAGCCCTTCTCTGCAGGGCTGCTCTCAATCTCTTCATCCCACAGCCAGTATTGACACCAGGGGTTGCCCCAACCTAGGTGCAGGACCTTGCACTTGGCCTTGTTGAACCTCATGACGTTCACATGGGCCCACCTCTCCAGCTTGTCCAGGTCCCTCTGGATGGCATCCCATCCCTCAGGCGTGTCAACCACGCCACTCAGCTTGGTGGCATCTGCAATTCCATGACCGTTGGACAGGAACTTTGTATCCACTATGTGCTTTCTTACTGCAGCTGAGGATTGGGAAAAGATTTCTGGGCAGATTCAATCTTGTTCTAAATGAGGAGTCAACAATAGTTGGTGTTAATGATGGGGGAAGTAAAAACCTTTTCTGAATTCTGACCAGGTCTGTGCCTAGTTGTCTTTCTGCTGGGTGCTCTGATTCCTGTACTTAGGGATGACCTAATCCAGGAAACCTGAAGCTGCCGAGAACCACAGGAAACAGAGGGACCCAGGATACCCTTCTCCATGTGTTAGAATAGTAGCAGTCCTGCTCTGTTGGGGACCCTCAGTGTTTGCCAGATAGGGTTGTTAATGTAAAAAGCCAACAAAGATCCCACCCGTTTTGTACAAGCAATAGCATTGTTAGTGCAATAGATCTGATACTGAAGGCTGCTTGCACACTACATTTTCAGGCTGCCAAGACTTGAATGGAGTGCTCCATGAATTTGGTTCCAAATGGAGGGATGCAGACTGCTACGATTGCTCCTGTTCCAGTAACGGAATAGGCTGCTGCTCCAGGTGAGTTCAGAGCAGCAGTGGGGGTTTTCCTCCACTGCCATGATAGAGCACAAAGCACTCCCCTTCACACAGTGGTCCCTGAGAAACAACTGTGACCCTTCTTTCATTCACTTCATATCACAAAGTTATGCATTCGTGCAACACCATCATCACTGAGCATGCAAGAAGTTCCTCTGACAAATATAGCTCATGTTTAAAAAATGATTCTTGATTTAAAAAGGACTTAATTCTTCTTGGGGTAAAATTTCAGTCAAGATACTAATTCAAGAGAGAACACGTAGTTACTTAAGAATTTTCTACTGCTGCTAATCCAGATCTTCCCAAAGCCACTCATAGCCCTCTTTACTCTGAGAAGTAGCTCAAGATACACTGGCCTGCCTGTACTTTTTACTATAGTGACACCCAGCTATTCATGCAATTCTTGTTCCATATTGTGGCTGAAAGGAAAAAATCAATTATATTTGCGTAGGAAATAAACACAACAAACATCCCTTGGGTCTAAGTCAGATCAGTAAACAACTCTCCCCTAATCCTGCTTAGGCAGCAGACTAAGTAACTTCTGAGTTGGGAGCTTTGTGTAAGCTCCCTTTTCTGCTCCTGAATACCTCCTCAGTGTAGCCTCTTCATATTAAAAGTGTAGATACCATCTGAAATGGAAGTTGTTACTTCTTGGTCTCATCACCTTGTTGTCTTTCTTTTCCCAACAACAGCTTTACAACACCAGTTGGCTACGATGAAAAGAAGTGTGTAAGCATTTTCAACAAGACGACTTGCACTTATAAAGTAGTGGAGAAAGATAACCCCTCAAAAGAATGCCCAGTCTATGAGTGGGTGGGCTAACAGTGAAGGATTGTGGATTTAGAGGATATTTACTTTTTTTGTTTTAAGGATTCTCTCTCTCACAAATTCAAAAACTCTGAAAAATGCAGCTGCTGAGTGAAATCTACTCATAAAACATAACACATAATAAAACTGAATATCTACTCACAAAAGACTCCCTTGGTTTCTCTGCCTTCTGCTTCCCCATAAAGAAAGAACTGATTTGTTTCTTCCTTAAGAGCAGAAATTAAAGCCACCATTTTTAAGCATCCTCAGTAGCTGCTAATTTTAATTCTCCAGTCACACTTCAGTGCCAGGTACTATATTCTGTTACCTGTGCACAGCTTTATCTTAAAGCTAAAATAAAATCAGATGAAGCATCAGAAATTCATGTGATTTATTTTCTTCTTTGAGGATGGAAACCTAAATAATTAACATTCCAAGAAACCATGGGAAAGAAATTAAAAGCAACTTAAAAATCTTTCTGAACAATCTCTTTTCTAGGACAATGTCTTATATGATGATCTTTTATCCTGTAAGGTTCCCTGGAGCCTGCCCAACCTATGGACTGCAAGAGCCACCAGCTACCCAGTCTAACCCAGCATTATACTTCCACCGCACCCACAGCACAGCAGACCCAGTCCTCAACATGGGGTTTGGGTAAAAGCAAGGGTCCTTTGTTCAGACTAACCCTTAAGAAATTCAAGTTATTAAATTGGTCAGTGGCCAGGATCGGGGCTGGATGAAGAGACTGATCTGGACTGGGCTCAAACAGGGAAGAAGCTCAGCAAATCCACAAACAATAACTGAGAGGGTTACATGTGCTGGTATAAGCTCTCCCTCAGGGTGCTTCTTCATAATCTTTATGGGTATATTTGTTCAGTTGCCTCTTTCCACAAGTGATTACGAGCATCCTTTGTCTCTGTGCTCTATTTCCCTGTAACTGAAAGAGTGTGTCAAAGCTTCCATAGTTCCTCGTTTCAAATTACGGAATGAGCACACACCTTGTCAGCCGGGCCCAGTCTTGCTGTCTGCAGGGGCAAGGCAAACCTCAGCTTCTGTCAGCCTTGACCACATGTGCTCCAGTAAGCAACACAGGAACCTAGGAATTCACCCCAGTGATTTATTCCACCTTTGCTTCCCTTTCTCTTTCCCCAGGAAGACAACCCTGTTGGTTACACTTTTTTTATGTTGCCTGCCACATGCCCTCTTGGAAGAGGGCCCACAGTAATGTACTTTATACAACAGTTTACAAGCCAAAGCTGCTAATGGCACTGTGCAAATAAACTAAAAGTGTCACAAAGCCCATAAGGCACTTACATCAAGAGCAGTAACAATTACATCTACTGGGAAAAAGGTAAGAGGGTTCTGCATGACTTGAGCAGCATCTGTCCCACTTTCTCCTTTCTAGGCTACCAAAATACATGCAACACTGGTTGAGGTTTTGTGCTCCACATCAGATAAGACACAGGAGTCAACAGGCTGCCCAGGAGCACACAGAAGATTATGTTGTAACTGAACTGATGCTCTTGTGAAGCCCAGGAAGATGCTGTATGTAAAAGTTCAGAGCTTAACACACAAAATACCTTAGTTTGAGAACAAAGGATACCTCTTCGCTTATTATCTTTAGACAGTGGGGTTTTGATCACATACTTACCAGAGCTAGCTTGAAAGTCTGTCTGTTACAACACTCATTTATTTTGTAGTTTACCTCCAAACTCACTTGAAGCTGACTGCTGAATTAGGTTTTTTTTTCTAACACCTACCCATATCTTGAAGATACTAGGATCTGCTTGTGGCGTATTTATGCAGATAGTCAGTTATAGTGCATTGCGGAACAAGCTTTGTAACCAACTGTTTAGACACATGCCTAGTATGTCTTGATCAGATATCCCTTAGTGATAAGGAACAATTTCATAGAACCAGTCAAAAATAAGATCCAGGTTTCATAATTATATTCAGGAAAACTACAAGCTAGAGAGTACAAAGACTAAGAATATAACAGTAACCAAAAAGCAACGTGCTCTGATGACGTTTCTGAAGGCAGTGGTATAATCTTTCTCAGTATTTGCAGAGATATTCAGAATTCAGTATGGAGACACCTGCTTCTGAACCCCTGAATTATTTCTTTTCTGCAGTCCCATAGCCTAAACTGAAAATGTTGATGAGTCTGGAATTGTGACCTGCATTTGACTGAAGCTGAGCTTTGCGTTTATGGTCTCTGTATATAAGAGGTCAAGTTCTGTGCATTCTTCCAAGAGAGGAGGCCTTTTTTTTCCTTCCTACCACCTTCCTCCCCACCTCAGTTAATTCCTTTTCTGCATCACTAAAGTCTGCTAATTTCTTTTTCTCCAGTTGTTCTGAGGACACCAGTCTTTTCCATTCTGCTGCAGATCACGATCTGATCTCTGAAACAGAATGAAATGCACTGAAATCCATTTACCCCAAGCTCCTCACTGCTTGCTTAAGTTTGCCAGTTTGAATACTCTCAGAGTAGAAGCAGATGAGGCATCCCATTATGCAATGTCTGAAAACTGTCCAAAGGCTGGGAGCATTACAACTCCTGAGTCATTTCAGATGGACTCTACCCAAGCATCAAGGACATGAGAGGAAGTTTAAAAACCAAGCCATTATTCTATCCCATATCTTACAGGCGCCATCCGTGTACAGACAGGATTCATGTTCTCAGACATGAATCTTGCTGTTTACAGCAGGTAGAACATTCACATTCACAGCCTGTCCCAATATCCAACAGAGAAGAGCAACACAGTTTGCCTGCCAAGAGCAGATGGGCATTTGTGAGGCCATCTTGATTTGCTGTAGTGGAATGGAGTGTGAACAGATAATTTTGGAGCTTGTGTAATAGTCTTCAGCCTTTTTTACACAGCATGAAGGAGAGATTTCTCTCTGTGTTATTGCCATCCCAACAGCAGATGCAATTTAAGCCCCACCCACAAAGAGGAGCCCATCTTCTTATTAGGTTTGTTCCTGCAGTAATGAGCTGCCTTTACCTCAGACTCCAGCTCCCTAAATGGTTTAATCCAGTGCACGTGCAGGCTGTTAGTTTCCTACTTGCCTCTAGGTACTGCCTTCCTTATTCTAGCACCAAAATTTTGTTTTCCAGTGTTCTGGTCCAACTCATTGTTCTGGCTGACCAGCCCCAACCCCTTCAGCACCTGCCAAGGATGCTGAAGTTGGGTTAGAATAATTTTGGAACTGCACCCACATACTTGCACATACAATCACAATTCACCTACCAGAAAGCACCTGTGTTTCTTGGGAAAACTGGCTGACAGCATGACTGCAAGCAGAAATACTAGCTTGCCTCTTCTGTTTCTGCTTCCCACTCTCACCTGCTTGGAAAGCTCAAGGCTTACCATTCACAAAACAATCTATCCACATTCAGTGATGTTGCTTGGGAGACACTGTTTCCATTAGCAGCTAGGCCATGACCCTGTTTACCTCCCTTTGTATGCCTATGCTAAGAGAAAACATATTTGATGGCATCTTCTAATGACACCATGCCTAGCACAGACTTGCACACTTCAGGGTTGAGGCTGGAGGACTTGGAAATACTTTCTGAGAAACTGCAGCATAGTGCATGGGAATTGTAGGGTTGCTATTTCTAGCTTCCACCAAAGGAGGTGACACAGGAAAGGTAGCAGCATGGATGGAGAGAGACTTTTTACCAGGGCCTGTAGTGGTAGGAAAAGGGGTAAAGGTTTTAAACTAGAAAGAGGGTACATTCAGATTAGATACAAGGAAGAAATTCTTTACTATGAGGGTGGTGAGACACAGGAACAGGTTGCCCCGAGAAGTTGTTGATGTCCCCTCCCTGGAAGTATTCAAGGCCAGGTTGGACAGGGCTTTGAGCAACCTGATCTAGTGCAAGATGTACCTGCCCATGGCAGGGGGAGCAGAACTAGATGATCTTTAAAGGCCCCTTCCAACTCAAACCATTCTATGGATGTCTTTCTGTCTGCAAGAGACTTCCAGGTTCAGTTGTAAGGCATGTCCATAGAGAATACCAAGTCTTAAATAAGCTGTGGCCAAAGATTTACTTTCCTTTTTAAAACTGGATAGACCTATGCACCCAAATTCCAGAAGAGCCAGCCTTGCTGGCACTCCTACGTGATCCAGACCCATTTAAACACATTTTAAATCCACCTAACCACCTTTCTCCACCATCTGCCAAGTCTTGTTATGATATGTGGATCTACCCTGTCTGCTGTGCAGAAGTAGGAAAGATTCATTTCATGTCTAATCCAAAAATTCTCCAGGGACTACAGAATCACAGAATGGTTGGGGTTGGAAGGGACCTCTGGAGATCATCTTGTCCAACCCCCCTGCTTGAGCAGGTACACCTAGAGCAGGGTACACAGGACTGCGTCCAGAAGGGTTTTGAGTATTTCCAGACAAGGAGATTCCACAACCTCTCTGGGCAGCCTGTTCCAATGCTCTGTCACCCTCACAGTAAAGAAGTGTTTTCTCATATTCAGCTGGAACTTCCTGTGTTCTAATTTGTGCCCATTGCCCCTTGTCCTGTCATTGGGCACCACTGGAAAGAGTCTGGCCCCATCCTCTTGACACCCATCCTTCAGATATTTGTAAGCAGTAACAAGATTCCCCCTCAGTCTTCTCTTCTCCAGGCTGAACAGACCCAGGTCTCTCAGCCTTTCCTCATAAGAGAGGTGCTCCAGTCCCCTGATCATCTTTGTGGCTCTCCGCCGGACTTGCTCCAGCAGTTCCCTGTCCTTCTTGAACTGGGGAGCCCAGAACTGGACACAGTACTCCAGATGTGGCCTCACCAGGGCCAAGTAGAGGGGGAAGATAACCTCCCTCGACCTGCTGGCCACACTCCTTTTGATGTATCCCAGGGTGCCATTGGCCTTCTTGGTCACAAGGGCACAGTGCTGGCTCATGGTCAGCCTGATGTCCACCTGCACTCCCAGGTCCTTCTCAGCAGGTCAACCCCCAACCTATACCGATACCAGTCTGCTCTTCTCTTGTCTGCTCCAAGTTTCAACATGGAAACAGATGAAGTTACCTATCGCATCTAGTTTTGGAACACCAGAAGCACAGCAAGGGCTTGGCTCCCTTCTGTAGCAAGGAGTCTAGCTGTGGGAGGATGACAAAACCTTCAAAATCAAGAAAGCAGAGACAGTGTACAAAGTCCCGCTTTGCTCTTCCCACTTTTGCCAAGTGATGTTTTGCATTGGCATTTCACTACTTCAACACACACGGCTACAGTCCCATACAAAGAATACATCGCCCCACCCTCAAAGCCTTAGGATCATAACACCACTAGCTCCACACAGTGGAAAGGAAACATTCACATAAGAAATTCCTCAATTATCCTGACACGTTAAAGGTTTAAGAGACTCTGTAGAACCTTGGGAGGCAACACAGCCCAGGCAGAGCAGAAGACATTGTGTGTTCTCTTCCTCACGGTTTCCCTCTCTCCACCTGGTAGCACACAGCTCTCCCACTAGCCCTGCCAGAAAGAGAGGCAGTTTCAGATAGCTGGCCCTGGTCCCTCTACTCCCAGTAATTCTTTTCAAGGCAAGTCTTTTGAGTACTGGAAAGGTGTTCTTGCCCTAAAGCTGAAATCTAGTGCTTAACCTACCAACTACCAAGTCTTTTAAACCAAACACCAGAACACACACATCAAACTTGATGGAAGTTTTCTTATTAAACAGTGTTTATCACCTAAAACTTAGTGTTTTAGTACCCATTCATGTTTTGTTCCTATTAAGATTTTTGCCCCAATCTTAAAAATAAAATCCAACTTAATCATAAACAAGGAAAGTGCGTGTCTTATTTACATGATGCATACCAAAGAAGTTAGAGATTTGCAGTTCACATTCTGCTTCATGGGAATTTTAAAAACTTAAGTTCATAATTTCACCTGTTAACTTTGCCCTTAGTTAACTCATCTGTTGGGATGCAGGGAAGTTTGCCTTGGCACCTTTTGAAAGCCTGAACATTTCTGCTCAAATCTATTGTTGTGTGCATGTTTTCCTGGGCCAAGCTGTGAGTTTATTTTATGGCAAACTGAGTGGCTTTATAATAGGTATTTACAGGAAACTCCAGAACACACAAGTCATATGACTAACCTAAAATGCTCAGCAAGACCAGGTTACTTTAACACTTCTCCCCACCCACAAAAATTCTGTTTTCACATTTCATTTCTTTCAACATGTAAGTCTCAACCACTGACCCATGGTTTTTACACTTCTCCAGGGCTTTAGTGCTTTTTGCATAGTCAATACTTCAAGTACACCTCCATTATGGAGCACGGATAAACTGCAGTCCTTTGCCACCATGAGATGATAACCTCCTTCAAAATATCCCAGCATTTTCTCCACTGTAATTCCAGAGGTTTCTCCCATTGCTGCTCTGGCCTGCCAAAGATAGGGCAAATCTACAGAGACAGAAACAAGCAGTTTTGTTTAACAGGTAACTATAATAGCTCAGAGATTGTGAAAAAATTTATTCCCCAAGCTGTATAACACAGTCCAGCCTGCTGTACAAAGGACATGGTAGCCAGACTGGGCTGAAATACCAGCTTGGCACCACGTAGCTTCCATAACATGCTATACTGAACCAAGTTACAGTCTCATGAGAGTACAACAGCACTCTGAGGCACTTTGCCTCCCCTTTTCAGTTCCTATTTTGGCACTTGTTTGATCTCTCCTAACAGCGCTATCCCTTAGTCTCCCCAGGTCCTGCACAGGGAGGAAACTTCAGGGAGGGGCCACAAGATCTTATTTTATTGGGGTGCTCTCCTGCTCTTGCCCTGCTCCTGGACAAAGGGATGCTGCCCTGCGCACCAAAGGTGATGGTCAAGGAGCAGTGAGTAGGGGTCTGGCTTGGTGTGGTATTCACTCAAAATTCTTCAGACTCCTAAAGTCATAGACTAGATTGTTTAACAAAAGTTTCTTTTTTCCAGCTGAGTTGTTTGTTCCTATTTGTAGTATTTGAGTGTGTAAGGCAGACTGTTGAATGAGCACATCCAAAGCATAGAGTACTGTTCTCTAATATTAACAGCAGATTACACAAATAGGTTAGATAAGAGATCAGCTCCGTAACATTATTATGAATCCTAGCAGAGACATTTGTGAGCATAACACCCAGAAGTTCAGTATCTGGTTTGGCTACATGGCTGGCCTCAGGCATATGTTTTTAGGATTAATTTCTGTTGAGCAGCCAATATTCCTCATTAACTTCTCCCTTCACTTTCTTCCAAGTATCTCTTCTGAACGGGGGACTCTTACATCTCTTTTTCAGCGAGAAAGAATTTGAAAGTTAGAATGACTGAAATTGCACGAGAAATGGAGAGTGGCATGCCAATATTCTTTGCTTGGTGCTCACTGCCAGCCAAGAATTTCAGAGTGGACCTAACTTTTTCAGCAAGCCTAGTGGGAAGTATCAGGAGCTTAATCAAGCAGATTACGCTAAATACAGCCCAGCTATATTAGTACAGCTTATTTATCTAAATGTGACAGCTCCAGAGCTTTCTTTTTCTGTTGTTGCTGAGGTTTTTGTTTGTATTGTTCTTTTTTCTCTCTCCTATAAATTCACTACAGTCACTGGATGGAATCCTAGTTCTGCCACAGTGCTCCTGTGCTGGAAGCAGAGGATGGACAAGTCAGAGCTATGGAGAACAGAAAAACCTAAATCTTGATTCAGCTGGCAGACTTGAGCTTCATTTCTCTTTACTCCAGTGATGGTTAAGAATGTAAGCAGCATTTCAGAAGTGTCTTTAGTCTATCAGTACAAGGAGAAACCTCCAAGGAGATATCATGGACAGGGCTGAGTAGTTTTAAGAGTGGGGGTTTTTTTTGTTGGTTTTTTTTTTTTTTTTTTTGAACTTGGACATAGACTGCCCTGCCTGAATTACCCTTGATACAGGAGAACGAAAACTTAACAATAATACTACTTCAGAGCTTCGTTGAGGGAATAGATGCATTAGCACCTCTGATCATTAACAGAGAGCAAAAAAACCAGGAGTTTGCCCCTTGCAGCACAGCAAAGTCAGTTGAATCAGATGTGATGGCTTGTGAAATCATCACCAGGGATGAAAGGGAAAGTCTAATACTAATTCTGAAATAGAGAACTTGGTTCACAGGAAAAAAAAATAGTGCCAAGGTCAATTCTGTTTGGGAAGAGAAGCGACTTCATAAGCTTTCTTAACAGTAGAAGCATTGATAGGACTGATCTCATGCCTATGGTAACTAATTTCTTTCTTACAGACCCCTCAAACTGCAGTTTTATTATATCAGTTTCTGGCTATACTGCCCTTTTTCCACTGCATTTTTCTTGCCTTCCAAGAATTAAAGCAGATGCCAGAAAGTAAACTCCTAATACTTTGAATAAAAAAATCTTTGCCCGGTTGATAGAGGTTTTCAACACTCCATGCCAGTAACCATACTTCATGTCAGCTCTAGAAATTCATTGTTGTGCATTGTATTAGTGCAGCGTCCCTTAACTTTGGAGGTAATAAGCTCCATTTGCTAACCTTACCTCTGCTCAGATCTTAAGGTTATAGTCTTCCTAAAGATTTTGCTACAGGCAGGACTAGAAGTTCCTTCTGCACCCCTGTCCCCCAAGATTTCCAGCCAAACTCCTTAGAGGCACTACTGTCACAAGTCAAGATGAAGACAAAGAAACAGATGTTTGCATACCAAGTTAGTCTGTGCAACATTTCTTCCCCCCCAAAAAACCCCAGCAGTCCAGAGCTGATAAGGCCACAGGCATTGGCTGGAAGAAACACAAGTGGCAGGACATGCCACTTACAATTCAGGAGTCACATGTAGCTGCTGCCACCTTTCTCCTTTAGCAGTAGTTTGAGAGAAGGATCCCAGGAAACAGTTCTGTTGGCTGCCTGGACACTACAGCACAATGACATCATGTAATTGAATTGCAATGCTTTATTGGTCAGACAGACACATTTGGAAGGGTGTGGATGGACACAGGATACGTAAACAAGACCAGCACCCTGTCTGCAAGAGGAAAAACAGGAGATGCTGGTTTTAGCACTAGAGCTACTACCAGACTCCTGTGACTTCATAACACCAGGTAGCTCTGCAGTGCTTGAGAAGGGGTCAATACGCAATCGTTCAAAGGTGCCATTGCCAGGTCTGAATAAAGCCAAGGCCACCGTGGCAGGAACATGAGGACAGCAGCTTTGGCTGCTTAAGCCATAGTCTAGCAAAGCCCTATCATCATCATCACCACCCAGCAGCTGGTCATCTTTGTAGAGCTGCTGCTCCTCCAGTGGCCTCTTCAGTATTCTCTCCGCCACCTTTTTCAACTCATGCACAGTTGTCATCTCTTTGGCCTCAGTGAAGATTGTTCTCTTGTGACAGCAAATCATTGGGTAGACATCCATCACTACCCTAGGGCTTCCTGGAGTCCTCTGTCACTGGGAAACAGATTTCAGTCCTCTTAGAGGAACCTGTATTTTCAGGAATAGCTGAAGTCAAGACAGAACTTCCGTTAGATGAACGGATCCAGTGGGGACAAGGAGGGGGGGGAAAAAAAAGTACCTACAGGGAGCTACTCTGCTAGACAGACCAAGATCCTCATGCTCTACACAAACTATTAAGTACTTAATGACTTTTGTCTTCCTACCTAGATGTCATCTAGCAGAGAGCTTTTAACACTGTTAATGAGCATTTCTGTTACTTTAGCTTCTTGCCTGAAAGGGTTTCATCCCCTGTTTGCTTTGGGCCATGTACATCTACCCAAGATCCCAGAAGGAGGCAAGCATGCAACTCTGACTGCACTCAGCACAGAAAGCATGGAGCACAGGAGAATGCAGCACACAGAGTGGTTGGGCTTTTTTTGGTTTCTAGTCAGGCAAGAGACAAGAACTTCCCTGGCTCCTTCACATGTTCAGTAAAGACAGGAAAGTTGATAAATACAAAAGCGTTGTTAGTTGTCAAACTAGTGGACAGTGTTAAGGTATTTTAGCCTCCTACTCCAGTTTTGGGAAGTTAGTTGTCAAAATATCTCATTACTTAGCACCAATGCTGATAGCAGAGACTCAGCTTCAGAGTAACGCTTCTCCCTCAGATTTTGGCTAGGGTGGAAGAGAGTCACACAGGAGCAGACTGGGAGGATAATATAGGGCTAGTAGCATTAGCTTAAGAGGGAGATCTTCAAAGCCCAGCCATTTTAGGAGCACTTTATGGTAGTGCCAGTGTAGTTGCTTGTCACCTGTGGAACAAGTCACACCCAAGAGGTTAAAGGCTCACTTCACCTCTGAAGTGCTCAAAAGAGTCAAGGACATCTTCCCAGAGTTGCCATTACCAGTTCCCACAGAGAAGTTCAGGGCCAGCATGGGGCTGGCTCCATCTGCACCCACAGACACCAAGCCCTGTTCCTATCTCCCTGGAAGAACAGCTGCACTTCAGGCATTTAGTCTGCTCTTGTCTTTGGGATGAGAGGGGCAAGGTCCAGAGGTTCATGAGCAGATACTGCTCCCCCCACCCCCCAATTGGAACCCCCTCAAGAAAAGGAGCAAAATATTCCCCTGGAAGAAGGCAAGCAGTGGCAGTAGTCAGTTATCTGCAGGCCTGCACTGCTGAAAGAAGGCAGAGCTCTCCCTCACTAGGTCAGAAATGGGAAAAAAAAAAAAAATTTAACCTTGTTTTTCTCTGTCATCTGCACTTTGGTATCACTAGCAAATGCAAGCTTTCCATGACAAACCTGGGCTAGAATTAATCCCTTGTATGGTCATTCAAGTTAGATTAGACCAAAGATAGTAACAGATGCAACAACTCTGTTCTTCCAGTATTTTTTTTTCCTCCTGTCTAACAGGAAGACAAACACTGTTATTCCAGCCTGGCAGAGCCTGGTTCATCCATCCCTGAACAGGGACCCAGGGGCACTGTCATCTAAGTATAGCCATTAACTGTCTCTTCATGTCATGCCAGCTCAGACATGAATGTGTGCCTGTTCCAGCTGGTGTTCCCTGTGCTTTGCAGTGTATTCTCCAGGAGAGGGGAAGAAAGGAGCAGAGATGTCACAAGTCCAGCATAGCCAACAAAACAAGAGGCAGCTGCTCGGGACTCAGACTCAGGGTTTATGGAAGGGCTAATTCCTGCTGAAGGCAAGTGGGACCCTGGGATCTGAATTAATTTGTAGACTGAGACCAAAACTACTCCCTCTACAATCCTAGTACTGAAGGAAGGAATAAGCAATATTTACCTCCCATCAAGGTAGTTGAGGTACTACACTACATATGTCATTTTACAGTTTAAAGAGAGTCAGGCCTTCTGCATGAGCAGCAGTTAAAGAACTCAATTTTCGCTTCAAAGGGAATGTGTTCAGAGGCACAGCCAAGCTGGACAAAGGGGAGCATGCACATAGGCTAAACAATTTGAAGTAGTTCAAGTTTAAAATAAACAAAACCCTACACATACAAAAGACCCAACTGTCTTCTGCCCCAGACCAGTGGGAAAAGAAAGGGAGGGTTAACAGAGAAATGTCTTTTAAAAATCTATATTAGGGAGAGGATGTGGGCAGGGTGCGTTTGCATAACTTAAAAGCATTAGAAAGTCAATCTTGAATCCTTCCTGCAGAGGGAAGGCAGTACTACCCACCACAAGTGATGACTACACAGATGCTGCTGCACCTCTCATAAATAGCGAACTATATTCTCACTGACAAGGGCCAGGTCACACAGGTGGGTGCTTTTGGGGAAAAATATCAAATTTCATGAAGTCCATTTGATTTTCCAAGAGTTGCACACACATGAATGCAGCTAAAGGTCCTACCTAAAGGCTCATTCCCCTCAGTTCAGCTAAAAAGGGAGGCAATCAATTGTCAGAGCCAGAAGGAACATCAGTTTCCCTTCCTCGCTTCTCTTTAAAAAGAGAGATTGACATGAACTGTTTTGAAGTCAAGTCAGATTTATTCATGTGTTTTAATCCAATTTTGAAGCCCACCATAGTGTTTAGTAATTAAGCAGTATATTGATGTAGTTTTGAATCAGGAAGCACAAGGTGAAGCAACAGACAACCAGCAGACCATGTCTAAAGCCACTAAAGGCTGCTGAAGAGACATTTTCAATGTGAGCAAGTTTTAATCAAATTATGGAATTGATAGCCTAGTTATAGCCTTGGTGACCTAGAGCCACCATCCAAGCACCCCTCTGGTTTGAGGAAGGACCACAGCCCAGACCCTCCAGCTCCAGGCATCTCCTAGATTGCATTGCTAGCCGGTCAAGGGAAGTGATTGTCTCGCTCTACTCTGCACTGGTGCGGCCTCTTCTTGAGTACTGTGTGCAGTTTTGGGTGCCACAGTATAAAAAAAAGATGTGAAGCTACTAGAGAGTGTCCGGAGGAGAGCCACAAAGATGGTGAAGGGTTTAGAGGGGAAGCCATATGAGGAGCGGCTAAAGTCACTTGGTCTGTTCAGACTGGAGGAGAGGAGACTGAGGAGAGACCTCATCACGGTCTACAGCTTCCTCACAAGGGGAAGAGGAGGGGCAGGTGCTGATCCCTGGTGACCAGTGACAGGAGCTGAGGGGATGGCAGGAAGATATGCCAGGGGAGGTTTAGGTTAGACATTTGGAAAAGGTTCTTCATCCAGAGGGTGGTGGAGCACTGGAACAGGCTCCCCAGGGAGGTAGTCATGGCACCAAGCCTGACAATATTCAAGGTGCATTTGGACAATGCTCTCAAACATATAGTGTGAATTTTGAGATTGTCCTATACAGGGTCAGGAGTTGGACTAGATGACCCTTGTGGGTCCCTTCCAACTCAGGAGATTCTATTATTCCTCAGAAAACTCAAAATCCTCCTAACTGGCAAAAGCTTCCCAGGGCAGAACCGCCTCCTTGACTTGGCACCAAGTCACTGTTTCGGTCAAGCTGCTACATTATTTGACCAGTTTAGTTTAGCAACTCCTCTGACAGACACAGGAGCTAGATAAACAGGGAAAGGCAGTGCTGGACGTTCCTTTCATTGCTTCATGGACCTCAAGCTGAGGAGACCCATACATTAACTGCTGCCATACCCCTGCAGCCAGTGAAGGAAGTTGTTTTACTTAAGTCAGTATGTCTGCAGCTGGGCTGCAAGCCCTTCCAGCTCAACAGACCCCAAGGGAAAAGGTACTGAGGGAAAGCAGCAAGCTGCCATGGTCTGCACATCTTAGAGATAATAAACCTTCTCACCTGTCACAGCCATCAGCTAGGCAAGCTGGGTTAGGAAAACTTAACCTTCCCTTAACAGAGGAACCCCCAGAAGACACCTGCTTAACTCTTCAGCCCCAGAAGGTAACTTCATTTACATCTGCACAACAAAAAATCCTCTCTACTTCTTTGTTACCCATTTGACCTGGAAAACCTTGTTTGTCTCAAGAGGAGAGGTCCAAGCAGGTCAGCAGGAGACAGGTTCAGCCTCTGTGCTGCTACAGATCCCATGGAAACTCACTCAATATTACAGGCTTTCATAACCATTTGGTTTCTTCATTCTCAAGTTTGCAATCCAAGATGCTTTAAGCTGCCCTTTGGGTTTGGTTTTTTTTTTTTTTTTAAGGAAAAAAAAAATGCATAGAGCATGCTTTAATATACACATCAGGTTAAGGAGGTAGAGCTACCAGGCTTTTCTGGCAGCAATAGCCTTGATCACACTACACTTCAGTTTCCTATTTTATATGTATATTTTATTCATTTGTCTACTGGAGAAACAGCAAGAATTATAAGAAAGTTAACATAGTTATTTCTCTCCAAGGGAGAAAGGATGATTAAGATGATTAATTTAGTTAATTAGTTAAGAGAATAATTTTGAATTCACCATGACCTTCAAATCAGAAGTTGCTCATTACATTTCCTTGCAACTATACTCTTATTAGAGATACTTTACACCATAATACTTACCCCTCCTCAAGCAGCACAAGATTTGTTAACAGTTACAGCAGTGACAGGCTAGAAGTGGGTCTGGCCTTTAGTTACATTAGACCTTAATCAAATAGTTTCAATTAAAATAAAAACAAATTCATATCACATATTTAAAGGCTTAATAGTATAAGAGATATGTTACATTCTCACATTATTGCTTCTCATAACTAACAAAGTCATTTTGAACAAATTATTCCCTTCAGACAGACATTCATTCGTTTAACAATCACCAGAGAAGAAATTTTTTCCTCAAAGCACTTCATTATATAATACAACTGTTTCCTGCAGCAGAACCACACACAGAGAGCATAATCTACCAAAATCACAAGGTTAACACAAAACTTGATAGCTGCACTGCAAAGTTGAAAGCAAACTACAGTAGAAGCTCTAAAGTACCTCACTAAGTACACACAAACAAATAAACAAAAGGAACTTACATAAATCAAATCTTCCTTCACAACTGCCCCTTTACTCCAGATCCCCCAAGAGACCACACTCATTCTGCCACTATCCCTTTTATCCAGAAACCGCTTCCCGTGCAGCTTTGCCTTCTGTAGCTATTTGCCAATCAGTGGAAGCTAACGAGTTCAGCCATACCAATCAAGATGTCTAATTAAACCCAGGTGTGCTGAAAGAGCCAAGCTAATGGAATTAATGCAGCTCATTATGCTGTGAATCCTCTAGTAACTTTTAAAACTTGTTATGCCTATGCTCCAATTCAGTAAAGCATTGGATCCCTACAGCCCCCAATACAGCCACAGGGATACGTGCTAGTTTTCCTCGCTGGTTTTGAGATGCAACCTCACATACTGTGTGTTGCAACAGTCTAATTGCACAAAGACCTGGACACCTACAGCAATATGTGTATTGAAAGAAATGTCCTCATTTTAGTGTTGCAGAAACAACACTGCTGTTTGTGTCCGATTCCCGCTGTGTTAAACGCAGGCATCCATATGGTGAAAGAAAACTGGAACTTTTGCTTTCTTTGCCTCCCGCAATCCTTAGCATCACTGTTGTTGCTGTCAGGAAGACAGCCATGAGTGACAATCATCCTGACTGTTACATTCACTTCTGGACTGAGACAATGCACAGCTCATCTCACTTTTGCTGCCAGAAAGGTGCTATCTGGTCATGGTGATCTGCCTCTATTCCCTAGGCCTGGCTTTGCTTCAGCAACTGAGAGATACAAAACTACAGCTAGCCCCTGCAGGTCCCTACCTATGGACAAAATAATGTGTCTCATATAAAATAATTGAAATTATAATAAATCAGCCTGAGAACAGTGGACTCTCCACACCACTGCACTGTATGAATGGCCTGTCCCATAACTGGGGGCGATCTCCTTGTAGCAGGTCAGCAGAACAATAGTGCCCTGCTGCCTTGCTTAGCATGTGCCCTTTCCCCACTGTTCCTTGATGGCCTGCCAGTTCTGGAGGTGTAGCTTTCTCGGGGTCAGACTCTTCCACTGACACCAATGCTTATGTGGAGTAACTGCTGTATCTACTGAAGTTTTTTCAGATTTACACCAGCACAATGGAGATCAAGATGCCAATGTATGTCAATGCACAAAACAAGCCTTTGCAAGACTTTTTGAGATGTCACCTTCTGATTGATGATTGCAACAGGTTAGAGTGTCCATTGGCAGCCAGGGTGCTCACATTTACATCATCTCCCTTTGCACTGACCATTGTTTCCTCACTGTATATAAATACCCACTACTCCTCATTATGAAATGTGAGCAGCCCATGCAAGCATGGTAAGTCAGCAGCTTAGTGTGTGTGTGTGTGTGTGTGTGTGTGTGTGTGTGTGTGTGTGTACACACTGGAAGTGTTTTTTAGTCTGAGTTTATTGGGAGTAATAGGACTTATCCTTAATTCTGTGCAAGATAGTCTGTTAGACCTTTGAAAAAAACACCTAATTTTAAAAGAAACATTCTTTTTTCTTTTCTAGAAATTCTTGCTGGTCTTTTGCTTGATCCTTCTCTTCTCAAGGACTCTGTGTGATGCTCGCTGTTACTTTAGACCAGCCAGCAAATATGGTAAGAATGGCAAATATATAGACACCCCTGAAGAATTAATTCAGAGATTCAAAGCCTTATTTTCTTGGAAATGTTGGAATAGTATAACACATTCTTTGTTGAGCATACTCTGGGATCAACCCACCTGGAGGCATCTCTGGACACACAGAGAGAGACGCTATCCTGTTCAATAGTTACCCTCTGGGCTGATGTATAGCTGAAGTCCTTGCCCATGTGGCAAAAACCATGTACTTTTAAGCAGCATTGACTAACTTGAGTGGGGTACCTGTCACTAAAGTCAAAGCAAAGGCAACACAACTGGTATTTAAACTCAGTTTAGCAGAGCAAGTAGAAGTCTAACAGGAACCAGGGAAAGGGGAGGAGGGAGAAATTAAAGTCTAGACCTGTATGTTGGATATGAGAAAGGGCAGAAAGATCCTACCGTAGCCATAAGCTAAGGCATGTCTCAGATCCATTGCAATAGCAGAATAGTCCTTCTCTGGTATGTGGTTGCTACCACTTTATCATGCCTTATCATATACTCATGCACACTGCAGGAGCAAAGACATAGTATCCTTTCTGCAGAGCACTGGGTCAGATTCTTCCCTGGTGTGACTCCATGGAAATCAGTGCTTTGATTGCCAGCCCACAAACATAAGACTGTGGTTTATGTCTATTGATACATGTTCATACCGATTTACTGACTATCATTTTCTGGTGTGTGCATGCAGGGTGCCTTTCAAACCGAAACCTCTATGTTTTTGGTGCAGTGTGGAAGACTGCAGATTGTTATCAATGCAGGTGTAAGATGACTGCAATGATTTGCTGCAGCTTGTAAGTTCCCCCAAATTATTGTTTGCTTATTCAGAAACTGGTGGAAATGTTCAGACTTAAAAAAAACCTCATTGAAAGCGTGCATTGGAGTTTCATACTTGCATGAGCAAAAGTCCTCTTCCTGTTTCCCACTTAGATCTAATCATGACCAAGCAGAATAATCTGGCAATCACATAGACTTCTTTGGGAAGAAACAAAATGAAACACATCTAAGGTCTTTCAAGCACACAGCTCTTCCTTATCACCTAGTCATTCTGACACTAACTGGGTGTATGACTCCCTTTAACCTCAGTTTTCTTTCTCCTTCATTCAGCAGCTTGTCTCTAGATACCTAAACATGCCACAACACACATAAGTGTGGGCTTCTGCAGCTCTGCACCAGACCAATGGCCTGCCTGCAAGCATCTAATCAGGGCAGAGCTGCTCCACATCCTTCCCATCCTGCCAAGAGCCCACCCTTCCTGCTTATCAAAACAGGACACACATGCCCTGCTCTGATAATTTGCTTTCTAAATCTTGTTGTGTGTTCCTGCCTCATAGATGGCAGGTGACACATCAAGGAAAGCTGTGTCTTCCCAAATATAATGGTGTGAACTGATTATCTCCTCAGAAGGCTGGGAAATTTCTTCTTGAGGTGAGGGAGAAAGAGTCCTATAAAGGGTCTGTGAGGAAGGATACAACCCAAGGAACCTTGGTGGGGAATATTCCTGCCTGTTGTCAGCCATAGGAGGGAGGGAGTCAGCCTGTGTTGAGAAGAGGCTCAGCTAGGAGGTATTCATGCTGGGTTGATTCAGCACTCTTTAAATGGTTTGTTCATGTCAAGAAAGTCTTAGTTTAAATGGGAAAGACACAATTAATCCCCATTTTTGTCTCTGTGTGGGAATTTATACCAATCTCTAACAGAATGGCCAGTGAGAACTGCATTTAAACCAGAACAAACATTGGGAAATCACTTCATCTGTTAACAGCCATGGTCGGGGCTCTGTATTCCTCCTATGATAATTCATAACACTTGTATTAATGGAATCCAGGAGCCAAATTGATCCATAATGTAGCTTGCTCCAGGGTGGCTGTGGCTTAGTAAGCATCATTATCTCAGTCCATTCCTTGGCTGCTGATTTTCTTTGCCTTTCTCAATGACAGGGTTTTAATCCCCAAGAACTATGACAGGATGAACTGTGTTGGTCTATTCCACAAGAAAAGCTGTTCCATCCGGGTGGTGAAGAAGACTAATCCTGACATAAGCTGCAAAGTCTACAATGGAGTTGGTTAAGACCATGTGATGTGTTTCTCCTCTTCTGTGCCTGCCCTAGAAGTTGAACATGCTCTGGATCTCTTCTTTAGAGGAAAGCAGCAAAGCAGCATGGTTTCAGGAGGAACGGGTTCGCCTCGTGCCTTCCACAGCTTTAGTTGTGCCACATCTGTCTTATTTCCGACACTAGGTGGTCTGTCTTCTAACAAACACATTTGTAACCAAGCTTTACCACAGATAACTTTGTGACTTTTTTCCTGTTGGGATCCAGATTTAAATAAATTTTCACATACATCAAGTCACTGCTTTTCCTTCTAAGTAGTCATTGATTGGTCTTACTGAAAACAGAAAAATTAATGGTGTCTGTAAATGTTTGTAAATCTAATTATTGATTTAGAAATCACCTAGCTTTTAGAGTAACAGGTATTATATAAATTGTTGCCAGACAAACGAATTCATTATGCTATTACGCTAATTGACATTTCCTCAAGGACATGTATACTGGAAGAATGGGATGAAATAGCAGAAAACAGCCCTTTGAAAGCCTCCCCCCACCCTGGTGCCTTGTGTAGGTCGATACATTAGTGCAGATGCATAAGGGAACATATTCTCCAGGAGATGACTGGTATGTTACAAAAAAAAAAAAGCAAGCCCATGCCTGAGAGTCCAACCTACTGTAAAGAAATGCCATATAAATAGCTCTGTAGCCTTCCATACCAGGGTAGAATTTCCTGCAATAATCTTGTTTGGATCAAAGTCCACTGACAAATAACCCCATGAAAGCTGTTTGTACAGAAAACCTAGACTAAAAAACATGTTTAGCCAGTAGGCTTCAGGCACTACACTACGCCTGGTACGAAGTCCATGAAAGTGGTTTAGATGAGAAATATCCTATAAAACATATTTAGACAATATTAAGAGCAATTATAACAAGAGTGCTGTACAGCTTAAAAGGCCCAGATAAATCATCACAGGTGTTTTCTTCATCTGCCTTTCCTCTACCTTGCTGAAGTGTACTACAATGAAATACTTTAGCTGATTGAAACAACTTCTTTTTTAACACCTGTTTTGGAAAACCACAGTCACGTAGTCTATTTTCAAGTGCAGTGCTGAGAGTATACAAGTAGAAAATCTGCACATACTAAGGAAAATGGCTTACCAATGCTTAGAAGAAAACACAGCCATGGCTCCAGGTACTACCAGAAAGTCATTAAGGTGATTCTAGGAAGCAGGTAAAATGAGAAATGCAGTTGTAGCTTCTTAAATCTTTGGCCCTCAGGATTAGTTAGAAGTGCTTAGTAGCAGCTCCCTTTGACGATATCCCCCTGTGCCTTCTTGGGAGTAATGGAGCAGACATCACTGGAGCCGGCTATGACCCTTCCAACCTGCAAGTAGCAGACACTGGAAGGGCACTCACTTTTCTACTTGCTGAGGGTGGATAAGAGGATTTCACCTGGCTATATATACATATAAGGGTGTGTGTGTGTATATATATATATATATATAAAGGATCATGCTAACCAGCTTCCTATATACTAGATGCATTTACTAGGGCCTGCCTAGGGGGCCAGGAGTAACAGGGCTTTCCTGAAGGCTTGAACATCATTTAAGCAGTTCGGAAAAATCCCTGGGAAGATACATCAGTTTCACTAGGTCCCCGCCATGGAAGGAGGGGTATGAGCAAACTGGAGAAGACTGAAAATGGTTAAAATATCAATTCTGCCTCAGAGAGAGGTAGAGATTCTGACAAAACAAAGCCAAATCAAACTTGTATAAAATACCTACAAGGATACCATGTAGACCTACTAAGCTTAGCATACACATGGACTATGTGCTGTTCCATGGTACATTTTCTCCATATGCTTTCGTCATCGAGTACCTAGTACTATTCTTTGTGAACGCTGCTCACCGTTTAACAGTGCCAGAGAGAGCAGGACTCCAGATGCTGGACCACAATTAGATTTGCTAAATGTACTGTAGGAGAATTGGCCTCTGAAATTCCATGCTCAGAGGAAAGAAAGAGACAGAGCTTCAGGGCTCCATCAGTAAAGGCTGATGTGGCTGAAGATCTGACGCAAGAGCACTGGTGGAGACCCTCAAAACATCTAGAGTGCAGTTGTAATCCCACTGCTGTGACAATCCTGTCACTCCCAGGGAAATACTTAATTGCACCCGGTGAATGTTTCTCAGTAGAGGCCTTGCTGTCACCATAGCCACTTGCAGAAAGGAGTTATTTGCCCAGTGCAGAGAGGACTATTTCCCCATGCATCTGTACCCCCTTGAAACAGGTTGTCTCTGTGGAGTCCACCTGTCTTATGTAATAAACTGCAGAGAAACCAGGACAGTTCCCCAGCGCCTTCCTGTAACAGGAGCACAGGCTGTGGACAAAGAATGGGAGCAAGCATTCTTATTGCTCTGTGGATAGCAGGACAGCCCCATGCCATGCCAGCTACAGTTTCTTTACTCCATTCCCTATAAACAGCAAACAGGGGCTGGTCCATTGGTTGCTAAAGTCAATCCAAACCCACTGATATGAACACAAACAGCCAGTCTGACCAGCACATGACTGGCAATAGCTGGGACTACAGTACTTCCATGTTGCTTCCCAGCAGCAAGTGTCCTGCTTATAGAGGAATTTCCACCCTTATGCACCCTCATACAAGTACTGCTTGTGCATTTTGCAAAAGCCTTAACGGGTCAGGATCCTCATAGAGACTCTCCACAGATACGCGTTCAGTAGTCCCCATTGTATAGTGAAATCAATCATGGCCAGATTCAAACCAGTCAGCTCAGGTGCTGGCATCCCTTTCAGCAAGGTGCTGAACCAAGCCTACAAGACCCACCAGGATGAGGACACAGGCATCTGCATCTTTGTCTTGCTGCTGCTGTTCTCACTCCAAGCTAGCTCCAGTATTGTGCCCTCTATGCTACAGTCTGAACAGCTACTATATGGCAGCTCCAGCCCCACCACACCTCTTGGCTTACGCTTGGTGGCTGCTGTGTGCATGTAAGTCCCAGCTACATGGACTAGTGCAGGGTTGGAATGACCCAAGTGCCGCTCCCACATTAGCTTGTTAATAGTGAGCATTTTCACCCTGCAGTTTGGACACAATGTGGAAAGAATATACATGTAATAGGACTCTAATGCAGCCCCATCCACCTCATCAAAAAATGGCCAGAACCTTGATACAGCAGTTCATCCTAAAAATCTATCAAGAGGAAAGTCCCAGATGCCATAGCAAAATATTGGTGGTTAGGTCATTTCCTGATCCCTGGGCAGCAGAGCCCTGAGCAGTCTTTCAGGAACAGTGCTGCAGCTGTTCTCTGTTGACTTTAAGAAGAGAGCAGATGCTAATTTGCTAGTTTGCAGGCTCTGCCCCAAGGTCTGAATTGAGAGAATAAAAGTGACACAGCATGTCTTTAAATGTTTGGAAGGTGTGGACATAAGGCTGGCTGAGGAATGCTGCAAGCTGAGGGGGTCGAGAAGAACAGCTTCACAAATCAAAATATTCCCCAGTAAAAGGACTGCCTGTTTCCTAGTGCTTTTCCTCCCCTTTCTTTAATGCTTTGAACAGCAGAACAAATACACATGTGATAAATAAATTAAGGAAGAATCAGGACTGAACAGGCCAGCTAAATAAATCATTTCATCTTTTCTGGCTCCAGTAAGATAGGAAGATTCTACTTCCTTAGGAGCTGGCAAGAAGCTCAAGATCTGTGTGGGCTGATGCCTCCTCAGCTGGAGCACAGACTTCATGTCCCCTTCCCTAACCAGATCAGAAAGGTCATCTCCTTCCAAGGCATCTGGGTAAAAGGGATATGCTGGGATATGGGGTGCTGGTTCAAACTAGCTGGTAAATAATGCTCCTCAAAGGAGGCTGGGAAAAATAAATAATATGAAATAAGAAGCAACTCAAGGACGCCCTGAAGAAAGAACCAGTAACTACAGACAACTCTCCAACTTACACCATTCATTACACAGATTCCAGTTTTATGCTTCTCGGCATCATAAGACATAAGAAATGCCAAAATACCCTAGAAAGACCTTAAATATTCCTGCTTCTGCCTTGATTATTTCTCTAATGATGAAAGATGTCAGCTAAGTGCTTCAAGTAGATGGACACACCTGTAACAGCTGGTACCAGAAAAAATGAAAGAAAGAATACAGTACAAACTGTTTGTTTGTACAAAAAACTATTTTCACAGTTAGTTTAGTTGGTAAGAGCTTGTACTTATTTTGATATTGAAATGTTTGATTTCTGTTGACATACTACATGCCTACAAATGAAAATACGTATTTGCTACAACTACTTATCACACCTTTAGAAGGGCCCCAGAATAGCATTAGCCACTGGACTAGTTAAGTAGTGGACCATAGCTTAAAACCCACTTTAAGTAAAGACTGAAATTAGGTTAGTCTGATAGAGCCCTTGGTACTCTGTGTATTTTCCCAATGCAAGAGAAAAATTTGCAACTGTGATTTCTGCCTTGGTTTTTCATGAGAAAGACCTGGGAAAAATCAGTGAAAACTGGCACCTCTGCAAATCCTTCTTTTTCCCTATTTCCAACTTTCTCAGTGCTCTTACATTTCTGAGTTCTTTGCCTGAGTAACAGTGTACCTCTTCCCCTTTCACAATTTAAGGACTTGCAGCCTGGATCCTTCTAAAATAAAATTTCGATATCCGTCTGTGATGGAAGGGAAAAACTGCGAATGCTGATACTGGCAACATTTTCATACATATGAGGCAAAATTCTCTTTGAGTCCTACAAAAATCTTGCCTCAGCAAGGAGAACAGGATTAGGCTCTGTTCCTGTATTTTGTCCCTTTGCTTCAGTGTGCTTCTACTCGAGTACACACTTGTATGCAGCATGGGTGCATGCCATGCTTCACGTAGCTTCATAGCTCTTTCCTGAAGTTGCTATTCCTCTCGAATATCTGTAGAATTTCTGTATTTATATAACAGCAGAGGGAGCCAGAACTTCAAAGTCAGACCATAACCATAAAGCAGAATTCATTGGCTAAGCTGAAGGGAGGGAAGGAAGGACAGGGAGAGAGGGAGGGGGAGAGGGAGAGAGATGCCATCCGAATTACCTACAGAAACAATGAGGAGAGCTTCTCTTCTGGATTGCTAGGACACAGAAGACCTTACTTTGCGGCTACAACATTCCTTCGTTCTTCCAAGATAGAAATGTGCAGCAACATCAGTAATTTTCTCAATCAGTAACAGGTAAGAATTTTCTAAATTATCTATTTCAGACAGATAAGAGCTCAGATCTCTTTATTAAAGTTATTATTTTTGATTGTAAAAATTTATTCAACTTTCACTTGAGTGACTGACAGCTGATGCCATCATTGCTAATTCCCTTTCTGCTCAAATCTTCCTCTGGTTTGGATAATGACTGATTTCTAATCAGAAAACATTAAGTAAGGATTCACCTGAAATTTAACCTAAGATCCAAGGCAAGAGTTGTGTATCAGAAACTTTTAAGGGAGAGTTACTAAGTAATTGCTACATTTGTATAATTTAAAGAAACAAGTTTTATAAGAACATGAGAATATGGATTACAAACAGTTCATATATGATTCTTCATTCATTTAACTATTAGGGTAAAGAGGAGATAATGAAAAGCATTCAATTATCATTTAAATTCTAAAATTGATCCATTGATATTGATAGGGACATGAAATTTAAATTCAAGAGAAGCCATGGATTGAAAGGTTTTGTGCATATTGGATTCCTAAAAGCAAAGAATTCTTGCACCATCCTTCAGTTCACAAAAATGTAGATTTCCTTATGGTTTTAGAACAATACAGAAACAAGCACAGAAATATTAAGTGAACCTGATCCAAAGTCCACTATAATCAACACGCTCTGTATCCAGTCACAAGGCAAGGAAAAACAGTAATAAATGCTTTGTTCCCTTTGTATGCTTTTTAAGCTCTTGTCCATCTCTGTCAAAAGAGACACTTGTCTGCTCCTCTAGACCTGTACAGCACCAAGCACAAAAGGACATATTCTCAATTAGTTTTTTAATACCACCATAATAAACATTACTATAATTATTAATGGTTATAATTTAGCAAGAAGGGTTGTAAAAACAAGGGAGGCCTTTGCTGTTTACCATTCAGCTTTGATTAAGGCTACGGAAACAGTTGCTTTCATCATTCAGTGCCTGAACCAAAACATTAAAAGTATAGTTTTGAAAGATTGGATTTTTTGAGGAAAAGAAGGCATTTTCAGATGCAAAAAGAAGTGGTTTTGGTATGAATGCAACATATTGTTTCACTGGAAACAAATTTGTAAGCTTTTTTTTAATAAACCAAAGGGCTTGAACTACTGCACAGGAGATGATGATACCAAACCTGGTGTTTAACCCAATGGAGCCCAATGATTATCTGGGTTCTCCCTCCTCCGCCAGATTCAGAAAAAGCCTTTGAAGGGACATCTCTCAGCTCCATGAAATGTTCCCAGAGTATGGGTACACTGAACCAGCATT